>JAJIZL010029700.1:62035-103709 GCA_023969395.1 Amblyomma maculatum
ATTATTTTCATGCACGTCACAGCTATTGCGTGATCGAGCTGAATGTATTAACCTAACGTCGGTGTGGACGGCGCAACAGCCATGCTTCTTTCCAGTGCCTGCAAAGGCGTGCCTGCATGAGCAGGAGTACACTATTGGTATCCCAATGAATGGAGAGTTAAGAGCAATGCGAGCTTGAAAACTCCAAATGGTTTGCTCACCAGAAAAGATGGTAGGCACAACATCTGGCTTGAGTCGTTTACTTCCTTTGAAGTAGGACCACTCAAACTGGTGTGCTGTGAAATGGTCCTGCATAGGATTATGTGCAGAAGAAAACATGTACGAACACTGTTGACTGGATTTGTATTTAAAAAAGGTCGATGTGCAACAGGTGACGCACAGTGCAATCATGGTTCGTTTGTGGGGTTTAACGTCTCAAAGGGGCTCAAGTTATGAGAGATGAAACAGTGCAATTATGAATTCATGACAATTTGCTATGACCCCCGCAATGGAAGTGTCCAAAAAATAGCAGTAATCAGGCATTACCACATTCCGCGCAATTTTCCACCGTTCCCGCTGGTGAAATTACGATCAGAATTTTAACCGCAGCTTCGCGGTGACAATAACTGTAGTACCCAGTGGCGAATGAACGGCAACACCGACACGCAACTGAACCGCAAGTAAGAAAATCGACATTAAAATTACGGAAAAGGATGCAGTTTATACCTGTTAAAACCACAGCCGGCCAGAGAAAAAGCCAGCACAACAGATAGTTTTCGTGCAAGTTATGAATCGCGTTGTTTAGTTACTTTCAGAAGTACATTAGCTTCTCGTTAAATTCTGCACTTCACTGCGTTTCGTGACCCTCTTCACTAAACGGCGATATTAGAGTGAAAACAGACTTACATTAGTGGAAGTTAGGGGGAAATATAAGGAAGGCCAGTAAAATATTGCACGGGAAGTAATAACGTGGTTCCCGAAACGATGAGGTGACAGTCAGTAAAAGCAGGAGATGTAGCATTATATAGCGCCAGCATATTATACTGCAAGAGCTGGTGTCTTACACTCAGAAAAAGAGCAGTTCTCAAGTGCACCGCAAGCGATTCGAGCGATGAGGTCGGCAGATGCGCAAGCAAATTAACGTGTCTAGGGATCGCCCAAAAGTTAATAAACAAAGCCATTTTACAGAAAATAAGCGCAAAGGATGTATTCAGATGAAATGAAAAGAACTTACCTCGCATGTTCGAGCTCCTTTCGGGGCTGTTTCACGCGGCCCATACTTAAAAAACCACTGGAGTCGCCGACGTAGGACTAACCTTCCGCAGGGCACTGAATAAAACACTTTGCCGCTTTCGGTGCGGTTTGTGCAGTTTGGCGCACTGCACCCCGTCATATTAGAAGAGAACGTTCTGCACTGCACAGCCATGTCATTAGAGCGCACAAAAAAAGAGGGAACACTGTAGAAACTGATGCGACGACAGCTGACGGCACTGCAAGCGGCGAGAAAAATGTTTCGCCTGTAAAGTTGGCTCCTCCTGGTGCGCTTTGCAAGTTGACTCCTCCTTCGAATGGAACGTTTGACGTCATCGCCAAGAGCGGCAGTGATGTCAGTCGCGCAACTCTGCTCCATAGGGAGCATATACAGGAGCACTAGCGCAGGGATGTCAGTCGCGCAACTCTGCTCCCTAGGGAGCATATACAGCAACACTAAAGCGCTTGGCTGGGGATCCGAGATATGGAGGTTCGATTACCGGTGTAGACAGGATTTTTATTTTTAGAGCGCAGCTATTTGGCGCCCATTGCTGCATTTCGCGTCGTCCTCCGTTACCTTCGGCGTTGTGCTTTGTAGCCTGGACCGCAACCGAGGCAGAGCGAGCTCCTTATCGCCCCCCCCCCCCCCTCCTCCGTGCGGCCACCACGCGTGCGCATGTTCTCCAGTTGCTACGCGCGCTCCTTCCGCCACCGTTCGCCGCTATCGTCCCCTCCCCTTTTTCCTGCGTGACGGCGACGGTGTTCTCCGGTTGCCGAACCGCCGGCTCGCCATCAGCGGATCAAGGTACGTGCATTCCAAGCCGAAACGTAGAGCCACGTTGTCTTAACTCGCTAGCGGCTTCACTGCAGGCATCAGTCAGTCGCTGCGATCTCTTCGCCGCGCAACGTTCCTATGGGCCCGTGCGCTGCCTCCAGCAACCTCCCGATAACCTAATTGATCTCTTCATTCCTCCGACCACAAAGCTTACTTCATGACAGTAAAGAACTATTAGTGGAGTGTTTCTTGAAAGAATATTTGTAAATATACAAAATCCGTAATTGTAAATACATGTCTTGCTCGAAATATTTGCCTCATTCTATCAAAAAGGTGAAACAGCTGATTAGCTGCGGTCAAATTTTGCATTAAAAAGTGAAGTCATTATCGGCAAATTTTTTTTAATGATTGACAGGTGGACCAGCAACTTTCTGTCCACAGTTTCTGTAGACCCCCCTCATAAGCTGTCCTATGTTCTCTCATTGAATACGCCACAACAGAACACTAAAAAATTGATCGAGGCGACCACCCTCTCGCCGTCCTCAATAACATATGCCCCGTTCAATGTCAGCACTGCCGGGCAGCCTTCTTTAGCAGCCTACAAAGCTCTCCTATAGAGTGACGGAGAAGCTTCACGAGCATAAAACGGTTTTGAAATAATCTGGCTCTGCATCAATAGTTAAAGCGCACATTCGCCATTGATGCTTGCTTTAAAGTTACAGCGGAACGGCCTTGGCAAACTGGAGAGCCTTCGAGATTCTTATCAAGAATTCTTGCTTTTCAGTGTTCTTCGTTTTCCTTGTGAGCTCGTGCGCCCTGGAATAAAGAGATCAGGGAAGAAAGCGTGAAGGCGGAAAGAGGGACCGCGACTTGAAAAAAACGCATATGCGAATAAGCGTTAGAAGAATCACAAAGAAGCTTCGCGAAGTTATCTTTAGGACTCTTGTCTACAATAATTGCTTGCCGATAGTCACTACATTGCCGTTATAAAAATGACAGTTCATGCTTTGTAAGAACAATTTTTGAAGGCATTAGCAAGTATTTGACTGCGGTGAGGGCTGCCTGGGCGCCTCTACGCCGACGTTGTGCAAAGTTCCACCACCGATGCCACATCTGCTGCCGCCGCTGTTGGTAAAAAACCCGACGAGGGCAGATATTTCGCCAAGGCGAGCTTTTGATCATATCGGAGGGCGAAGTGGACACGTCTCTAGAGCACAGCTCAGGTACCGCCAAAGAGCATTTCGGCGAAGGACGAGTCACTGCCAAATCTCAGGTGGCCCTAGATAGATTTGATTGTGAATAGGTTAACACATGCCTAAGCATTTCCATTTTTCGTAGGATCGTCTTTTTATCCCAAAAGGCATATTTCGCTGTAATTATTATACACAGTTCCTTTATCGAAGCCTTAGAACTATTTCATGATCTCCTTATTACTTTATATCACCATCTGAACACTTTTCCTAACAATTTCTATCCCCTTCATAGTACTTAATACAGCCTATCTACCCATCACTAACCCAAACGCGGCTCCGCCGTGACTGTGATGTTCCTTAATTGCTCTCTACAAGGTCTTCCCGGCCGAATACTCTCTGACAAACTTTTTATGTGGGATGTCTTTTTCTTCTCATGGGGAGGCAATGGAAGATCCCTGAAATCGCTGAACGCGACCGATAGTGCAAGTTCAATAGAATATTGGCTGCCGATAGGTCTAATGGGCTCAGCTTCGTTTATATGCGAAAAGAAAAGGATTGTCTGACTCTGCACACATTTTAAAAATGAGTTTTTTTCTCTGAAGTTCATCTGGCAAAGGCGAACATCGGCGTTGTACGAAAGCACTTGCTTACGGCAGTAACTGTTGTCGTCAGGGTCCCAAGCAAAGATGCGATGGAAAGGGGTCCTACAATGTCTTCTATCTTCAGTGTGTGAAACAGAGACGAAGTGAAAAGATCGTGCGATACCAAATTCGGAACAGATGCATGATGTGTTCAATGACTTTACTCGAAATGCTCGTAGGTGGCAGTTATTCACTCCATAACGCCATATTTAGAATCGCTACGTTTACGAGGACCGTGTGTCAACACGAAAAGCAGTGGCTTTTTATCCATGTGAGCGTAATAAAAATGAAGTACTTTCATAGCATGCTGATCACGTATGCTCATATAAAGGCACGCCTCTCGTCCATGCGTCGAAGCGAGCCTCTCGGAGAGAAACAGAACTTAGGGCCAGGGTGCAACCTAAAGCTATCATTTTTACAAGGCATGTTGAAATCATAGATGTTTGTTGAAAAGCGGTCCAGGTAACATAGCGGTGCCCTCTACAGAATATCCTTTACGGAACCGTCTCGACAACTGTCATTTTCCTTCTTCCCTTGTTCTACAGCAAAACAAATATACGCCGCTTGAAAGAGCTATAAGTGTAAAAAAGTAGCCATCCATTACAGATAAAATCTGCACCTTTTGTACTACAAAGAATGTTTGCTAACATAAAATTGCTGCGAAAACTTTGCAGATGTTTTCCACCCAGCTGTAGTCTAACCTATCTTTATTTGATTTCGCATGAACATTTCTTGTGGAGAATAAAATAAGTCATATCAATACGCTCATCACAATTCTAACTTGTAGCCTACTTGCTCACTGAACCCAGTTGTTTTACCAGTTCGATGTCAGAATAAATTTGATAGCATCATACTGCTACGAAAACGACGAAGCGAGCAGTGGCGCGGGGCGGAGCGCTCGCGCTAGGTCCGCTAGTCATTAAAGCTTATTTCATCATCATGTCATCACGCCGTTCTTTTTCTGTTGTGTCGCTTTGTTCCATTTCTTGCCATATGCCACCACGGAACATTTGGTTGGAGGTGCGGTTCATCCCCATCTTCGCCTTGCACCGTCGACGCCAACCGTTCGCCGGATTCATCGGCCGAAAGCCCGTGGAGATCACCCCAAGCTCTGCCCCATACCTTTCTGCTCAGAGCCGACCAGCCGCTCTCCCCAGCCCTGTCCCCAGCCCAGACCACACTACACGACGACCAGCAAGAGCACAAAGCCTACCCGACCGAACCCACGATGAAACGACCTCACGACTACTGGAGCGAAGACAACACCCCCGCCTAAGCCGTTCGGCGTGTCCATGCATGGGCCTTGGCCTTCGGCAAACGGTGAACATTGGAATTGATGCCCCGGGGCAAGCATTCATCCCATCTTCGCATTCAGTGTCATGCCAAGCATTTCATCTCCGAGTCATCCGCATGTACTCAGTTTTCACATCATGCACTGAATTCAAGGAATCGATCGAGGTGATTGCTCGGTGGCCCCGGGTCATGCTACGAAGACAACGAAGAGGGTAGTGGCGTGGGGTGGAGCGCTCGCGCTAGTTTCGCTGTCCATTAAAGCATATTTTGTCATTATGTCATCACGTCGTTCTGTTTCTGTTGTGTCGCCGTGTTCTGTCACTTACCATATGCAACCACGCAACACTGCGTTGCTCTTATTCTGACAAGAAAAGATTTCAAATACGAAATTTTGTACGCATAACGAAATGTCCTAGGACCTCCTCTAATGTATCGCTCTCGCCCATAAATCCGGTACATGGTAGTCTGAGAAACGGGCTCTACCTGCGCAGAAAAAGCAAAAAAGAGAACTACCTCAGACAAAATAGACGATCTAGGTAAGAAATTTAAAATTAGAATTATTTGTCTGCTTATGGTGAAGTCATTTTCTTCCCACGTGTTACAGTCATAGATTCTTTGACAATATTATTGTACATTTCTGTTGTTGTAAAGCATTTACAGCTATAATAATAGAGGTCATTCATTACAAGTGCAATTGTCACTGATTATCGGCCCTTAAAGCACGTCCTTGAAACCATACAGCACACCTAGGCTGGCCAATGAGCACTTCAGCAGAGGCCTCCTTCACGTCTAACACCCGTTACACTTGCCTTCTGTAAGCATGTGTAACCAACAGAACGATCCCTCCGGTTGTGATTTGATGATAAAATTGCGATTATTTAAAGTTGCAGTAAAAATTTCTAAGCGATGTCAAAATTCTGGAAACATCCTCCTGAGCACATCCTTGAGACATTCGCATTCGTTTTGGACTTTTACAGGAAAAAAACATTGCTTCGATAAGGCATTTATCCTCAAGGACAATTGGAAATGAGGACCTCTAGAAAGAAACACACCTAAATGACAAATATATCTGACTTTTAGTTCATTACTCCTGAATGCGATGCCCGCGAGCTCTGTCAACATGCTGAAATGCCAATTAGTCGAAGACACTATTCGAGGTTCCGTCTAGCCGCCTGCCAAATTTTAATCATTCATGTATCTCACAGCGGTCTTCTCAAAATAAATCTTTATTTGAAACTTCGACACAAACACTGGCAGAAATATAACAGGAGCCGCGAAAAAACCCAGTTGTGAATACAGCATTGAATCTTCTTTATAGGCTAACTGATGCATAACGATCTTGCAAAGCGTTTTAGTGCATATGCACGAATATCACGAGAAACGACACGCACTGACAAGCGCTATCTGCGAAATGATTTCATTCGCAGAAGGCCATAATTCACACAATACGAATTGTTAATTCCTGCTTTCAGTTAAGTGAAACGATAATCGAAAGATGCTAAAACGTTACAACGTCTGGCGGCAAGTCGGGCTTTTTCATGCCTGGCTGCGCTTAGTTTGTTTGATAGGCTGCCCTGAATGGCTCGCGATGAGGAGGCTTGCTTAACTGTTGAGACTTGCCGTAAGACTCATGAAGTGCAAATTAGGGTGTATTGGAAACAGCTACTCCGGTGGAGACGCTGCCGATGAGAATTGTTCGTCTTGGAGGATATTGCTTTGCCTGAGAATATATCGCGTCTCCTACGGAAAGTGCATAACCTTCCGTAACCATGTGTAACCCAATACACGCATCCCAAAAATCCCGCTGAACCGGTTTTTAGCAATTTGTTTATTCGGTCAAATCTGTGCTCATCACAGCCTCGGAGGACCACATATTGAAGCTGTGGAACCTGCAGAAGACAGTGCCTGCGAAGATGACGGTTGCCCTTGATGCGGAACCAGTACACACATTCTGGGCGAATTCGGGCTCCATTCTGCGCCTGGCAATGGGTGCGACGGGGGAGTAGTGTTTCAGCGGCAGCCTTGACAACACCATCAACTGCTGAAACGTGCCTATCTGAACCATCGACCCAATTATGACTCCTTTGAGCCGGGGCACACTGTTGGCCATGACAGATGCAGTACGGGGCCTCTCTATGCATGTCATCAAACGGCAACTGCTGTCCAGCACGGGAGATGGCACCGCCCGACTCTAGTCTCCCCACGGCAAGGGGCCCTGCCCCGCGCGTACACTGCCCCGGATCTTGCTGACGGAAACCCGACATCAATGGACATCGTCCGATCGGATGCCAATCAGATGGAAGTGGCCTACACGATGATACACTCGCTCATCATGCACAAGGAGACGGGAAAGCGGTGTCGCGGATCGACAGTGACCAGAACCTCACCAGACCTCAGCAGTGACCAGCCCAGGGCCTCAATAACAGAATAAATGGTCCTATTGATTAGCGTAGAAATATAGGGAAGTAAGGCGCTTGTCATCAGACAAATACGAAGGCAGGAAACGGCCGCTGGATGCAAGGAAAGCTGGAGACTTTTTTGTGGGTTAACCGATATAAATGAATGGTAAAGTGTGACGGATCAAAACCAATTTATTTAACAATTAGAGAAAAAAAAGTTCCACTTGAGCAATATAGGATTCAAACACGTTCCACCCCATCTCGCGGGTGGTACCCGACTGACACTGAGATGCGGCGACAGTTATTGAATTGCCTACTTTCGTTCGTCGTTACGTTGCGTGTAACCTATCCTTTAAGAGTATTCATCGGCGGAAGCCTCGTTCAGAGCAACGGAGTGAGTACGATTTGTAATTATGCATTGCTAGCTGCAGAACCCTGTATGCGAGAGGTCCTTCATGCCTTGCATTGGTTCGAGGTACAATTGTTATCCTATTGAGTCTCAAGCAAGCTATGTTAGCAATGCTAAATTTATTGCATTCTACAGGAATGACGCCGCAAGTAGACTACACTTTAAGGGCCAAGAATTACGAACGGTGTCAATAGCCTAGAAATAACGGTATTCAACAGCTACAATTCTGGTCTTCTTGTTGCTCTAACTACTGGAAGACATCACTATACAAAACCCGGGCGCTAATGTTGCGTACTGGTAGCTGTTTTGAGGCACGTGAGCGAAAGGTATCTCAAAATCCCAATAAAAGAAACAGCTCAGCACAACGATGACGACAACTGAGCATTATCGAAGCTTTGTGTGTGCGTGTGGTGGGGGGGGGGGGGTGCGTGCCGTACGTAGAATGGAGAAAGAAACTCGTTGGCCCAAAATTATATTTTGGTGGATTCTGAAAGCTACTCTTTGCCTATCACAACTAAGGCTTAAATAATGAGTGAATTTTGAGGTAATTTTAATTTACCTTCAAAATTTATGGAGACTTTGAGCTCCGCGATTAAGTATGACTGAAGTGAAATATCACAGCGTTCCGACGCACGAAAGATGGTTTTGCAGGTTTATATATATTTCTTGCATTTTTTCAGTCTCACAACCTGCCTTGCGATGACGTTACCGGTAAACTCGGCCGCCATTTCTTGAAATTTGATGCGTCCCAATGTGCGTTCGTTATGCGTTCGATGCAACGCCGGGCCACTATTGTGCTCCACCATTAAAGTTATGAAGCGGTGGCGCTTCAAACACGCGGTGAAGTTTTAGAGCGCAGCTCTAGGCGTCCGTCCCCCCGTTTCGCAACGTCGTCTTCGTCTCCGTAGGCCTCGTAACAAGCTCCGCCCCCCTCTCAACCTCACCCTCCGTGGTGGCGACCGCTCGTCTTCTCTGATTGCTGCGCATGCTACTGCCACCACCGTTAGCCGCTGCGTGTCCCCCATCCCTCCCTGCCCCCCTCTTCATGAGTGGCGGCGACGGTGTTCCGAGGTTGCTGAAGCGCCGTTGCGCTATCAGAGGATCACGAGGGTTCTCAGTTTGCCGATGCGATGGCAGAGTGCCTGCATCCCACCGAAACGCAGAGCGACGTTGTCATGACTTGCTAACGCCGTCAGCCGCATCAATAAGTCGCTGTTATCTCTTCGCCGTGCGACGTTCGTATGGGCCCACGCGCTACCTCCGGAAAACTCCCGATAACTTAATTGCTCTCATTTCTCCAACCGCAAAGCTACCTTCATTACAGTAAAGAACTGTTAGTGGAGTGTTTCTTCAAGGAATAAGTGTGCAATTTAAAAAAAATTGTCTTTAATTGTACATACTTATGTTGCTCGAAACCTTTGCCTCAATCTATCGAAAAGGTGAAACAGCTGATGAGTTGCGCTCAAATTTTGCATTAGGAAGTAACATAATCGTCGACAAATTTTTTCTTTCCTGTTTTGATTTTTCTCTTCAATTTTAGTAATAATTTTAATTTTGAAATATGTTATGCACAGATAGCATCAGCAGGCGTCACCTTTTCGTCCTGAGCAGTTTGACACTTTAAACACATTTATCACGCTTTTCTCAATATTTGATATTATTGGAATTGGCCAATTATGCGCTGAGTTTTCTTGACATCATCAAGCATTGCATTTTCTTTCAGAGCCTTTCGACTCGTTTGAAACCCCTGTCTGTAATTTTTATTTTTCGATTATTGCAATTAACTGATATCAAGCACTCTAAATTTTCTTAATCACCATTTTAAGCATTCGCGTTTTATTGTGAACATATTGTCAACTTTGTACCGTTTCTTTATTGTTTACCTTTTAATTCGTGAATTAGAGCAATTTCATTACCTCGCCATCGACTCTCAGACACCAGTTAATATTACGCCATTAGAAGCACAAATTACCAAGGTACGATTTCTACGCAACAGGCGATTATTTCCCGTAAGCTATGCCGACGAGCACTACTACGGCGCGGACGGCTTTTCAACCGAATGAGGTATGTAAGCTATCGCTTATCACTGTGAAGAAAATGTGAAAAGCTGTAGTGATTATCGTAATTATTGCAGTTAGTGCGCAGCTGTAAAACTCACCAGAGAAGTCATTGGTGCCAAACTCCCTCGGTGGTCGATGGACGGACGACGGACTGCTCTGCAAGGCTCAGCGATGTCCAGTGCAAGCAGACGGGGTGGCCACCGACGTAGATGTCGACAGCTCCGGCCGCCAACCCCTCCGTGTACTTCGAGCATGAAGTCGCAGAGTAGGAGCAAAACTACTGAGCCCTGGTGGAACACGAGCATGCAGGTCGGGAGTCTCCGGAATGATCGCTAAGCAGAGTCCAGGTTGTGATCTCAGTTTTCGACCCGGAGGCGATGCCATGTCAGCGCGAAGGCCTCCGGAAGCGTGGTGAAGGAAATGAAATTTACACCAAAGTACCAAGAGGAGAGCTGTTCGGAGATGGCTGGCTGCTGCAAAAGAACGCTCGACGCAGCGCCTACGTTCGAATCACCGTATGCTGAACGAGGCACGCGGAACACGTGCGCTCGCGTATTGTATATTGTGATCTGCGTCTTCTTCGTCGCGGCGCTCCCGCAAAGCACAATGCTGGCCGAACATTAGGCGGATATACTAGTTAGTAGTTTCGGATGAGTCGCGCCTGAGGCAGAGGACACAGCACAAGACAGGAAATGTTACTTTACAGAGATTCCTGAGTATAAAAGCAACCTGTTTCATTCAGATGCCGTAATACGCTTTACAACCTTCACGTTAGACGCCAATAGTGCTGAGAGCTTACTTGCGCACAGAATCAAAACCACTTGTTTTGACCTTAAAAATAATTAGTACTTTGCTGTTGTCCCCTCAAGAAACGACGTAAAATCTGGGGTTTGGAATATTCATAAGGAAGTAAACGTAATGCCTAGAATTTGTGAGCAGAGTATATTTTCAGGGCACAGCATTGACCCCGCACGTTGTTTTCCCCGCTACTTAGAGGGCAGAGCAAATATATTTGAGGGATAAATAAGATATAACTAATCCATAAATTTACAATTGAGCCAACAGGAATGAATATTTCGAAAGCTAAGCACCTGGTCATGGATGATTCGTGAAAGCTCCATTCGTTACACATTCTTCATGTTTGTCGTCTGACAAACGTCACGCTATCAATCTCAAGGGTTTTCTTTTTTTATTGCTTATTTGTTATGCTGCCTCAGTGATTAAAATGCTGTAACAGCGCAAGCACGGTGCGCTTTTTCTGAGCTGTAGCAGATGACACGAAGCACCGCATCCAGGTCCTTGTGCGCCTGCGGCACATTGCTTGAATGCGCGGCCGCGCGGAATGCGCTGGCACTCCAAGGAGGGCGGCCACGCTTAGGGTTGATGGACTGTAGGCGAAAGGAAATCGGCTTCAAAGGCGGAGTGATCTTTTCGTGTTGCTGAACGCCTGTTTACCAATCGATGGCCGCGCCGACGCTCCTTTGAAAAGTCGCGAACACCGTGCAGCACCCAGTGAAGTTTTGAGGCGCACGTTCTTGTTACTTGAGTAAGCCAGCAATCAAAGCCGGTTCTTGAACTTCCCATCTGTAGATGCTAGCACTTCCTTCGCTGCACCGGCACTCTTGAGGGCAACCGTCCACACGTCCTTCACTTAACCTAAAGCGAGAACCTCGGAGCGCGCACCAAGAGAAACCAAAGATCTCTGGAGTCTTCGAAGCATAGGGACTTTCCTTCGGGTCCACTTGCATAAATACCATGTTGATCAGCACCACTCGTCTTTTTGGAAAACTTGGCACTATAACAAGGCAGCCTTCATCAACGGCAGGAAAGAACCTGTTTCCGCGGCCGGACTGGGCCGCTGTTAGCGTTCCGGCGGACCACGTGATAACACATCCGTACGCAGTGGTAGCCGGAAGTGAAATCCTTTCCACTTGGAATCCCTGAACCATCGTGAACACATAACTGTTTCTTCTCACATCTGCCGTATGAAACTCTTGATCCCGAAAACAGCGTACCGAAATATCGACTTTCGGCAAAAAATGCCTTCGGATGCCTCCTGCTTCAATCGACTCTCGTTGTCTTGAACAATGGACCTTGTATGGCATTTATTTTACTTTGTGAGGCTCTTTACTGAGTTTACTGCGCACACTGTTTTGTATTCTCCCTGGGGTTCTCAGGTGGCGCCTGAAAGAAAAGAACGTTGAAATGGGTTCGCGCGCTGTGGTCGGAACGCTGCTTGTTGATAAAGCCTCGCCTGCCTTTTTCTTGAAGTGTAGACCCCCTTTCCGTGACAGTATTATACTCCCTTCGAGATTTCCAGGATGTTTATTATACATACGATTTGATCGTTTTTCACGCACTGAAGTACTTTTCTCACTTGGCGGAAAACATGAATTAAATTTGCGAATTTACCTCTGGAGGCCTAATACTTCTTAGCCGAGTCACTTTTCAGATATTCGAGATTACAATTGTCCCTGGAATTGTCTTACATGCAGTTAAAAAGTCGAGCGTCGTCAGAGTGCGCTCTGCGAAGCCCAACTCACTGGTGCACGTGATACGCGGCGTTGGCATATCTCGCTCTCGCGAGGCTATCCATATCCCCCCCACCCCCCTAGCAGGGTCGCCAGCCCTGCAGTGCAAGGCGATCGCTGCTCCAAGCCTATACGAGTTAGGTCATGTGACACGAGGGCTACTGAGGGATACAAGAATATTTTCCTCCCAAAGCGAAAGACGTGCAATGTTAGAAAGTTTGCGAAATGACGAACTTTCGTATGTCGGCGCGAGCAATAATTTGCACGGGCCGTAGAATACAAAGCAATAGTAAATTTGGGGTTGAAAAGGTCAACCACGCTACCTTGTAAGTTGGCTGAAAAAAGATTCATTATTTAAACACCTAATTATTTAAGAGCAGCGCTTAATGTCAAATAGTAATTCGTGGCGGTCCTGTGGTAATCGCCTAACACTTTTTAGAATTACAACAGTGGTGGTCTTGGCACTCGAACAAAGAAATATTGCTCATCTTACGCACATTTCTAACATTGCATGTACTTGGAAACTCCACGCGTACTCTACCGCCCAATAGAACGCGTCAGCGCGTACCTTACGTGACTTCCTTTCATGGCTTCATTTAATCTGCAGCCTTTTAATGGTATTCATTCTGTTGTCTGGAGCAGCGAGCAGTGGATTGCACCGCAGCGCCTGTAGTCTGGTAGCTAGCCTAACGCGAGCGAAGCAGACGGGCCGACATACAAACTATTGTTTGGCAATACGAAAGCAGCTGCCGCTCTTTCCATCACGCACGTTGCATTCATCTCCTCTTGCGCGTTGCGTCTGCGCGCATGTGCATGACAGTAGCACCGCAACCCGACTCTTCATCTGGACCCCTCTTCCTGTAAGGTCAAGCTACCTTCTCTGCAACGCTCCGGATAGTTTATTAAAATTCATTAAAACTTCCTGCTGGGCGAGGTGCTAGTTCATCTTGATGTAGGCGTTTTTTAGCTCGACCAAAGACAAGGACAAGAAGGTCGAGGCGTACACACACGTCTCGCCTTTCCTGTCCTTGTCTTTGCTCGCGCTAAAAAAATCCTACAACAAAAACCGGAGTTTGTTCACGTCATTGAAACAGACCACCCCCCCCCCCCCCCCCGTTTTTGCCCGTCTCTGCAAGGTACGCCGAGAAATCATATGGTGGACTTCCGTCGAGGTTTGCGAGGACCTGATGTACCTCTGTGCACATTTTTTGCAAAGTATGGGCACGCTTTGAAGAGGTGTAAGCTGAGGAATGACCCTTCGAAGGCGCTTTGTGTTTCCCTGAGAACTGAGCTTCCGGGCGCAGTTGGATGGCCCTCCCCACACCTTCATTATTCACCCCCATCGAACCTCTTTACTACACTACAATTGTTCACCACTATTGTCGGTGCCGTCTAGTGTACCCGACACCACATCACACACTACCACATCGACAGCACGTACCGGCGACAAATTCAGACACATTCGCTCCCATCTCCTGAATTTGCCCACATCATACACCCTACGAACTTCCCACCATACTGCACCACATGCAACGCCGCCCCACCCACCCTCTACCATTACTTATGGGAATGCCCACATCCCGTTCGCGTTCCTCCCATCAAACACCCCACCCCCTCCTCCTGGGAGGCTGCCCTTCTATCCACGCAAACCGCGGATCAGTTACAGGTAGTCGAGCCAGCTAAGTTAGAAGGAACAGCCAGAGCGCTTCTGGACTAAGGGGTCCTCCTGGTAGTGTTCACATTATTTTATTTAAATAAAGTTTTCTCCTCCTCCTCCTTTTATAAAATTCATATGTAGAGAGTTTTGCAATGTCTTAAGTGCTATCGCGTCAGCCTAAAGGCACGAGAGTGTGTTGTTAGTGCAGTAAGCTTGCCCCAAGTGACGCATTCGCCTGCTGGCTTGTGTGTTATCAATAGAAACTGTACGCAGGCGGCAGGAATCGCATAGTGGTATCGTATTGCGGTACAGCAGTGCACCACTAAGTAGAAAATAACAAAACTGAACCGCCACCGTCGGCCGCAGGAGAAAGTACTCCAGCGGGCTTTCAAAGCACTACTTGCGTTTACTCGGCCTATAGAAACCTAATGCGCGTACAACTGGTAATGCGTAACTGTTTACGCCATCCCACATACCCAAAGTAAGATTCTCTCGCACAAGCAGTAACAATGCGGCTCAGAAGGTTACAGCCCTTGCACTTTGTAGACTCTGGCTTCGCCACACAAATAAAACATCGTAAATGCGGTGCTCCATTGAAGCGTATCAAACGATTGCCATGGTAGCAGTTTTTGCGATCATTTTGAGGCTGATTTTAGGCTGTGGAAATCTGTAGTTGAGAGTTATGGATTAAAAGCTGTCTTTTGGAGGTATCCTTATGGGAAATACGCGAATTACGACCAGTGATGCAGCAGTGGCTAAACAAGCACGAAAACAAGGGGAATGGGAACCTGTTACCGCATTACGTGACCCAAGGGTTTTTTACCGAGGATCATAGGCGTCGTATACGGGGCAGTAGGACGTAGTGCGATGGTCATCGAAACACAGACGAGCCGAGGTTTACTGTCAACATGACGGATGTGTTTACGTAGAGACAAGAGGCGAAAACGCTAAAACTGGGCACTTCGGCCCTCATTTGCAGTTCGGGCCACTTCGATGGCCAACTGCAAACTGAGGGCAGCTTCGGCCCTCAGTTCGGCTGGGGAACCTTAGTTATTTCGATAACGTTCAGTCACTCAGACTGGTCACATGCGCAGCTTCGTATTTGAGGACAGCAACCAGAAGGCATACCCACTGCAGCTGCTAACGAATCAGCCACTGTGGTCTCGTCGTCTAACCGGGGGGGGGGGGGGGGGGGGGGCACCGTAAGCGTTGCTGTTGCAGTCCGGCTCTTGATGTCACCTGTGTGCTGGGCAGGGGAGGCACTCTAGGTTATGTTGTGCGATAAACAAGGCCCATAAAATTAAGAAGGAAGAGAATAACTGCGTCAGCACGCCTTTGCTTACATTCTAACACAAACAATAGGGGCACCTGAAAAACAGTTTGCTACAATACGAATAGCTTTTCTCTTTTGCTTGCCTTGTCTCAACCAGAGCGCACATGCGTGTTGGAACTATATTGTGTACCCTCTGCCGAAGGAAAATTTCCGTTGAAGTTTAGCGATCGCCCTTTCTAGATTCTATTTCTTTGTCGCTGTCATTTCCGCTACGTTTTTCCACTTTTTCATCAGACACCAACTAGCCCACTTTTATGCCTTCACAGGGATCCTAAGCTATGATAATGGCATGTGTGATGGTGTCGTATCACGGTACCTGCCTTGCACTGCAACAAGCAACGCAAAGTCGCAAAATAGGCGACTACCCGCCGAGATGTGATCTCCGTTGAAGGGCAATGTTTGCACTATATATCCGCTTTGTATGGAAATGCCGATGTGAGGTGCTAACCTTAAGAGCGCAAACGAAATGCCTCCCTCTTGCGTGGATGCTGTACAGACAGAAGTGGAAAGAGTTCCACGTTTCCTTTTGTAAATAACTACGCGTGACGAAGAATTGGAGCCCAAGCACACAAAACTGTGCGGCAGAGCAGCAAACATCTACTTGAGCCCTTTAATACTCCATGCGGCCTTTGAGGAGGGAGGGGGCCGCCGTTGGCTGGGAGAACCTTCCCGCAGTTCCCGAAGATGATGATATTAGTGGCCACCGCTCTTTATAGTACGAGAGAGATGTCACTGTTGCGGAGAGGTTGCAAGACTGTATGTGTGCACGCGGTCGCATTAAGTCACGGGTCAACAAGGACGATGCCTTAAGGACCCACATAACGTCCACGTAGAGCCGTGGTTCTTATCTTTGCTCTCTCTGGGTGTGTTTTTTTTTTCATAATTTTTTTGCTTCTACGACAGCCGAGTTGTGAGGGTCATGGGGAGAAAAAGTCGGAGTGGCGATTGGCGTACATGCAGGAAGCGTATATGCAATGGCTGCGCACTCGTTGTTCATGCGTATTTCTTCGCTCATTTTTCTTTTTTTTTTTGATTACCGGGGCACACTAGCGGGGAAGGCGGTTCGGAGGTTCTGTGCGGGCTCAGCAGAAAATCTCCTCTGCCAGTAAGAGGGCAGGGACAATTCTCTTTTTTACTTTCCCAAAAGCTGTGCTAAGAGCTCTGAAACTCGAGTCCCTCCTCCGCTCTGCCTTCTCCGCGCTACCCTACTTCGCATATCCCAGCTTTCAGCCTGCTTACCGTACTTTGTCTTTTTTTTTTTCTCATTTCGCCACCTTCCTATGAATAGTTGTTGCTACTAAACATAATTTTCTTATTGGCGAGCTTGCCGTGTTTTGCATTTCTCAAAATTAAACCATTAACCCTTCCTGTGTACACAGGCTGGCTCAATATGAAAGGAAAGTTAGTTTTGACATTGAAGAAACGATTACTCCATATGGGCATAGTAATTTCTTTCTAATTTCCTCACTAGGATTCCTCTTAGCATGTAATATCCAGAAGTATATTTCTACTTCGGTAAAATTGCCTTTTTTGTGTAAACTGATCGTTTCCTTAAACGGAGACATACGACGAACCCTAATATGCATACCTACGCACAGACCAGTGCAGCTCGGGACCGAATACGCAGCGAGCTCCAGCTCGAACATATGCCAAGCCTGCATGATAAGTTGCTTTCTGCAAGATTTTCCGTTTTCCATTTACAGATGACACTGTTCAAGTCGTCAAGCCGAGGTTTTGAAACGAAGCGGCGCCCAGTAAAACTTTCGTGGGGAATAGGAAGGGGTCGGGCGAACGGGAGGGTCGTGTCTCCAGCTACTCTTCGCCAACCTCGAGGCTGCCATATGATCCACCCGCCACTGGAACCGCCAAAAAAAGAAAAAGATGTAAAGAAATACATTCGAGGAGTAGCCGATGACGGGCTAGCTGGGACTTAGGATGAAAACCGCGCAAAGGAAGAAACAGAGAGAGTGTGCATTCTTCGCCTGTGTTCCGTCCTTTGCGCGGTTTTCAGGAACGAAGACATATGAACGAGCGCGCAGCCGTCTCCAAACCATGCGGTCTTTGGAGAGGAAAGGAAAAAAAAATTCATAAGCCCACCGAGGGGGCGAGGAGGCCCAACCAGGAAGGCTGTATGTAGCCGCGACGTAGGCTCTACATCCCACTTGTTGGCACGTGGTTTGATGCGACCTACTTACAAATATTGTGTCCTAAGGGTAAGTGCGCTCGTCTGCGCTGCCGTTGTCGCTCCTTGGCAGCGGTCGAGTTCAATGTGCATTGTTTGAACTCGGGCAGTATGGATGGGATGTAGACGAGACGAAGAAAACGGAGGCGACTTTTACGATGAAGAAGCGAGGAAATATTATATAAAATATCACGCCAGTTTCAGGTTAAAATAAGAGCATCAAGATAAGGTACGCATCAGGGCTACTACAGAAGCCGTCTAAACGCACACCCTCACTCTTCCTTGCCTTATCACTAGGACAGTTACAATTACTTCACGAATGAAATAATTAACAGTATTTTATTTATCTCGCTCAATATTACAACAAAAAGGGTAAGCGGTAAAGGATGCCAGCCGCAGCTTTAAATTCAACTCCCTAGTTCCCATTCTCACGCGGCGACCTTGTTTCAGGATTCGCGTGGTAGCACGGGACTTCTAGCTTGTACACAAAAGCAATTTATGGGGAAAATATATTTATATACAACATTTATAAAGTGCATTTGACGAATCAAGCATACCCTGGGATTTGAATTAAAGGACGATATATGAAAATTTCTGTGATCAGCCATGTTTTGTACGAATGTTCATTTGCTACTAAAAATTGCAGCGCAATGATTGCGTATCAGAAATGGTGCGGCATGGTGAAACGGACTAACAGTTATGGTTTTGCACAGTATAAGGAGACGTATGTTGAATAGAATGCAGCAATTTAAAGCCTAAACAGATAGCAGCATTTCTTCGGCGCCGTGTCAGCGTCTGGGCTATGCAGACGTCGCTTGAGAAAGGCAAAGCTGAAAGACGTAGATATCTTGCAGTGCAAGATCTCAGCGTCGGCGCCGGAAATGCTTCGCAGGCGGGTACCACTGACAAGCCACGCATATGGGCAGTGTTTTTCTGTTTAAGCAGGGCTGCTGTAAACGCCGCCACAGGCAAAAATATTTGCAGCGAAGGCAAGAGATCATCTTTTGCCCCCCCCCCCCCCCCCCTGCATGCCCGCGCCTTACTTTCCTTTGACACCTTTGTAGATTCACGTCGGAGCTAAATAGGAGGATTTTAGCTAAGCTTGGGGAATAATTGTTGGAACTTCCCGGATCCCTCCGTGCTTTGTCATCCAGACAGCAGTTCAGGCACCGTAACGTGCTTGGTCACAGTCTCCTGCGCAGGCCGAGTGATGACGGCCATTGTTGAGACGCTGACGCGACGTCAAAGAAACGCTGATATGTGGTCGTATCTTTCAGCATAGAGTCATTGTTTCCTAAAGGTACGGTTTTATACACGCGTAAAGATTTCAAGGTGTCTAAAGTCGCTGACATGAAGATGGTAAACTTATCAAAATACGCATCAGTGTTCGCATGCGACTGTATGTTCCCAGGTAGCACAAAGTGGGCTATGAAGGGTGGGCCCCGGTGGGCCCAATGTAGGCAATGCAGGACAGCCCCGGTGGGCTCTATGTGGGTGCTGCAAGAGGAACCGACGTACGCCCGAAGGGGGCTGTCGACAAAGCCCCAATGGGCCCCACTAGGGACCGATGCAGGCAGCCCTTGTGGGGCTGCCCACACTTTTCCAGCATTGTTAAAAGGGCACATCCCGCCAACTCCCCGCGATGGTCCTACTTTGGACCGATTTGGGCAGCCGCTTTGGAGGAACATTTTTTTTTTATTTCAGTTAGCCCCTCAGATAATGACATAGGACCAATGTGGGTTCTATAGCGCTAGCCGCACTTGGGCTTGCCCACATTATTCTCATAAGGTTCCGACGCAGGAAATTGATGGAAAGCCCTAGTCCAAGTTTTTCCAATCAATATTTATGCACATATTAAGTAATTATTTTATATATGTCTGCACTTTCTAAACAGCCACAATATTAAATTTTACAATAATTCATAACATTCACCTAGCCGAAATGACTTCATGTACATCTTGTTCAGGCTATGGAGTTGTGTGTTCTTTAACATTAATATTGTGCTGCGAGTTGCAGGCTGTCCAAAGTAACCACATAAAAGGCAACAATTAGCAATCAGCTTGTTTTAGTATTTGTAGCGCAATATGCATGAGCGCGAGAACTAAAGCCATGTAAATTTCTAATCGACTAAACATGGCAACAACTGTTATAGAAATCATCTATAATAGTAACTTAGGGCAACATCTAGTGCAAATAAAGGTTGGAAACAATGATTACGCAATTGCACGCATGCCTTCTAGCCCCATTATGGCCGATGTGGGACCTACAGCGGTTTTGTGTGGGCAGCCCCAATTGGGCTGGGTGTTGGTTATGAACCTAAAGCCCACTTGCTGTTGCTCGTGCCTTCAAATGCCCCACAAGGGACCAATTTTGGTATCATGCGGACCCTCCCGCCTTCCAGCCCCATTACGGCCCATGTGGGATATAAAGCAGTTTTATTTGGGCAGCCCCAATTGGGCTGGACATTGTTTTTGAACCTAGAGCCCACCTGCTGTTGCACGGGCCTTCAAAGTCCCCACAAAGGACCGATTTTGGTACCATGCGGGCACGCCCGCCTTCCAGCCCCATTACAGCCTATGTGGGACCTAAAGCGGTTTAGCTAAGGCTGCCTCATTTGGGCTTCACGAGGGCTTGCCCAAATTGAGCCCTTATTCATATTTCACCTGCCCTCAAGTAACCTACAAGGGGCCGATTGGGGCAGCATGTGGGTATGTCCGTTCTCTTTCCCCACTACGGCCGATGTTGGTCCCACAAAGATTTAATGGGGACGGCTTCATTTCGGCTCTATGAGGGCTTTCCCATAAAACGCCCACATTTAGGTTGGATTGCCCTCCAATATCCGGCAAGGGACCCTTGTGGTCTGGATGCAGGAATGTGCTCTGCATTAGCCCAAGAAACGCCGCTATGGGACCCATGCAGGTGGAGCAGGGGCAAGCCCAAATGGGGCTTGCCCACTTTTGCCCCATAGGGGACCGATGCAGGTTTTATGATGGTTGCCCCAGCCCCACTTGCCTACATCGGACCTACTGGGGCCCCACATTCTGTGCTACCTGGGTTAATATTACTTGTACAATGCGTTTTTGTGCGAAAAATATTCTATACTATTTAGTGTTCGCATTCCAGACGCGTGAGGCATGACAGAAGGAAAGCACTGTAGAATAGAGTTTTCAGTGTTTTTGGAACCCAAGTTGGCGGCAACATAGGATGTCAGCTGTTTTTGTTTATTTTCCTGGGAACGTTCTATACTAATTATGTGTCCCAGAAGCAGGGGGCTAGAGTACGGCCGTCACTTCGCCGTAATCATGGACACGAGCGTGCTCGAGATTATTTTATTGTACCCCGCACAACCGATATAGAGACGTAGCGGGTGCTACTCATCCAGTGAAAAGGGAAAAGAATGTATCTTCATTTCTCACACTATGCTTTGCCACAGCAAAAGAGCACGCTACCCCACCACAACCAACTACAATCAGACTATTCGCGCCGAGAGCGACACGCGAAGTTGCCAGGAGAGCCAAGAAAAGGCCAGTGACTACTCTCCCTCCGGAGGAGCTTTTCTGCAAGCTGTCAAAAAGCCCTCCAGCCCTGAAGATTGTGTTGGTGGTCATGGAAATACTAAAATAATAATCACAAAGTAAGAAAAATGATGTTGTGGCGGGATAGGGAGATGATAGCCTGCAGAAGTGCAGAGGGAAGTGCACAAAGGGTAACAAACAAGTGTAGCACAAACATCATATATATTCTAGTACATTCTAGATGCGAAAACAAGCACCCAGCACAACTACGTCCTTGCTCTCGACTCGGATGTAAAATATCAGTATTTTACAAAAACACATCACAGCAAGCGCTTTCATTTTTCACATCAAATCAGGCTTTAATTGCGCATCATCAAAAATTATCCATCTTTTAGAATGTTCCTTCTGTCATAAACAGTACGCGTATAAAGCCTGAGATCCTGCTGATGGAATCCCGACGTCAGTGAACTTTGTCCGATTGGATGCCAACGAGATGGCGCTGGCGTACACGACGTCAAGTTCGGTTACCATGGACTAGGAGACGGGCAAGCGAGTTGTACGGATCGACAATTCCCAGAATCCAGATGCAAGTGCTCTGAGCCAGCAGATCAACTCTGTGGTGAGCCATCCGATTTTGCCCATGGAGATGACGGCGCATCAGGTTCGCCACATTGTCTTCTTCGACAGCAACACTGGAATCCCGAGATACGCAAAACACTTTTCGGTCCGCGTACTCCAAGAGCCGAACCTCGGTCGTCCTCTGCACATAATAGACAACGAACACTGGTGGACATAAGAAGTGTCCGCATACCTAGCACTGTCATTCGTAAAAAAGCACAGCACATGTGCAGGGGTATACAATGGGGCGAATGCAGTCATTTTTTCACTGCTTATGTACGCTGTGGAGAAAAAAGAATTAAATATTGAGCTATAACACAGATACAAAACCTTGAAAAATGCATATATTTAGCTTCCTCATAATCATCATCTCTGACACATCTTGCGAGACCGATTGCACTCTTCTGCGCACTAAAATGCTTGACGTAGACATTAAACAAGCCATTTTGTGGCTCTGACCAGACTGGGAGCAACACTGCTGCATACTTGGTGTTTACTGCAGAACCAGGTGTTTGACCGTGCATGGTCCGCGCTTGCGCGCACTATTGTGCGCCTGTGGGCATGCTATTCATATGTGCTGTTTGTGTAAGGGCTCTAAGTGAGCGTGATCACATCAATCTTTTTGTGTGAGCATGCTTTGCTTTGTCGTGACCCTACAACTGCCAAGATGACCTTGTCAAGGGAACGTAAAGAAAATACAAAGAAACGTCGCCCTGTGAGAAATAGCCGGAAGTGCTTTTGTTCAACTGCTCATTATTCCCGTCGAGAGGCGCTATTATAAAGTGAGGAATGCCTATTGTCCAAAGGAGACGATCGGAGTGACACGTCCGCTGACGTACAGGAGAAGAAAGGAGCATGAGGATTACGGCCATTAGAGGATTTCCAGTGAATGCAGGAAAGATTTACAATTGCCGGAAAGGGACAATGCTGGGAGTAGTATTCGTGCCGCGCACGTACACTTGGGTTTCTGAGAAGGAAATCCACTTGCCGGAACCACCATAGCGGATCTTTGCAGAAGAATCGAAGTTTACCTCCTCGCAGTTCCCGAGCTCTACCCGACAACAAGTGACAACGCCCGACGAAACACTACTGGCGCAGTCAGTGCATCAGACCATAAGTGCAGTGATGTGTTCGATTGGTTGCCGATATCTGAGGATTGTGCCCTGGAACTGATTGGTCAGCATCTTCAGAGAGGGGCTGGACATAGGGGATTTAAGGACGTTGTGGAGCACGAAATAACGCTCTGAGCCCTGGGTAAACGGCCAATCCAGACGCTTCTCGCTATGAACTCTTAACACTTGCCATTTTGCTGATATAGCCTTTTTCATGTAAATACGTTTTCTCAAAGTGCCATTAAACTTGCTTGTATATATTTTACCAACTTCGAAAATTCAATCCTTCATCAACCCGGAGTCTCTGCACGCTACCAAGTGAAGGCCGGGTCGACTTAGTCCCAGCGTCACAACTGGTGACCAGCGTTGGGATTTGAATGTACAAGCCAAAACATCTGGTGATTGGAGGTGGATCAGAATCTACAAGCCACAACATCTGGTGATCGGAGGTGGCATCTGAAGCTACAAGCCACAACATCTGGTGATCGGAGGTGGCATCTCAAGCAACAAGCAGGAGCAACAATCGGCCAAGAAGAGAGCAGCTCGGAACATCGATCGTATGTATGAGTGAGTGCTTGGCTTTTCTTCTGATGTGGACCAGGTTCTAGAACAGGCTTAGATTTTAGAACTGGTAAAAAGCGTTGAAACGCCTTTAGATTTGGTAGTTTGCACAGTTGTTTTGGAAGTAGCCGACACTCGGAGCGATCATGGACCTACAAAAGCTGCAGAAACCGGAACTGTTGCTGTTGTGTGAGGAATTGGGAATTGATACTAGTTGTTTGGCACGAAAACCCTTGATCTTAAAGGCAATCACTGATTTGGGAACCGATCATGATATCAGTGAAGCATGGAACTTCATCGGACAAAAAAAGGAGGAGCAGCTCAGACAGCAGAAAGAGCGGGAAAAAGAGGAAAAGAGGCGTGAACGTGAAATTGAGAGAGAAGCAAAAAGGCTGGAGCAAGAAACTGAGCTCCGAAAATTAGAATTAGAGTTGAGCAAGAGGTCGGCCAATTGTCCCCAGCTAGCGGTACCTCTTCTCAACAAGGAGGCAGATTTCAAGATGTCAAAGTACATGCAGCCATATGTGATATCAGGGGATATCGGTCTGTATCTGGCTATCAATGAGCGAACCTGCGAAAAACTTTCCTTCCAGCGAGACACTTGGTCTCAGAGATTATTGACGGTTCTCCCCTGCGAGGCAGCGGAGGTTGTCGCGCGGCTAAGCATGGAGGACGCGGACAACTACGAGAAGGTCAAGGCTTGCCTTCTGAGAAAGTATAGGCTTAGCGCCGAGGCGTTCAGGCAACGTTTTCGGAACGCTACTAAGTCCAGGGACGAGAGTTACCCTGAATTCCTTTACAATTAAAGAGTCAATTTGGGCGAGTGGCTAAAGAGCACTGATTCCTACAGTGATAGGGATGCTGTAGTCGAGCGAATTCTTTTGGAGCAGTTTTATAACTGCCTCCCAGAAAAAGAAATTGGTTACAGGACCGAGGCGACATTAAGTCGGCAATTGAAGCTGCCGAACACATTGAGGAGTACGCTTCGCGCCGACAATTCAGCAACCCAGCAGTGGATAGGCCTCGCAATCCCAAGTTGAGTGTGGATAACCATCAGGAAAGACACTTTGCTAGAGCTGCAAACGAAGAAAAGAAAGCTTCTTCAGGCAAACTCCCTTGAAAGGACGGCAGTGAGAAAAGTGGGGAAGTGACCAACGCGCAGAACACAAAGAACAAGCTTGAGGCTAGGAAGCCGCTCACATGCTTTAGGTGTAATGAGCAGGGTCACATTGCCGTCAACTGCCGGAAAGAAAAGATTGCTTTCTCGTATGTCAGTGACTGCGATGAAAACATGAAGCTTTTGGAATCCTACATGCATGATCTAGTAGTCAACGGGAAGCCTTGCAAGGTACTGCGCGATTCGGCCGCAACGATGGATTTTGTCCATCCGGCGTATGTGTCGCCTTCCGACTATACAGAACAGTGTGCATGGATCCGCCAGGTAGTGGAGGAACAGAGTGTGTGCTTGCCAATCGCGAACGTGTTCATTGCGGTGAGTTAACAAGCGAGGCTGCCGTTTGAGGCAAGTTTCCTAAGTGCTATCCGTATTTATTTTCCAACAAATCGGACATGCTGCTGCGAAAGAGGGGCATCCTTTTCAGAGACAGAGTTGTGCAAGCCTTAACACGTTCAAAGGCGCGAGAACTAACTCCACTGCTCATTCCAGAAAAATCCACAGCGGAGGAAACGGCAGTTAAAACAGTGGTCGATGCGGAAGATGGCGGGTCAGAAAACTTTGAGAGCGAGGCATCTCAGATAAGTCAACTTGAAAGTGAGCTTGATGAGACGCGGAATGAGGACGTTCTTGATAGTAACCTCTTGCCGCCACTGTCTAGTAACCTCACGAGACTTCTAAGTGGAACCCGAGAGGACTTAGCTATGGAGCAAGCCAACGATCCCAAGATACAGGAGATAAGGGAGCACCACCGTGCCACTAAGACGGCAAAGTATATTTCTTTCGAGGTGAGAAAGAGAGTGCTGTATCGCTTATTCAAGGATAAGCGCGGAGTAGAGCGGGACCAATTAGTAGTTCCCCAAAAGTACCGCGAAGACTTACTGCGACTTTACCATGGCAGCTCGTGGTCATGTCACCTTGGAATAAGGATTGGAATAAGGAAAACAAAGCAGAGGCGGTTGCAAGAATACTATTGGCCTGGATGTTTTAAGGACACGGAAAAGTTTGTACGGTCATGCGACACGTGCCAGCGGGTTGGAAAGGCGCAAGATAGTTGGAAAGCGCCGATGGTGTTAGTACCAATCATTACCGAGCCGTTTCACTGGTTAGTAATAGATGTAGCTGGGCCACTTCCTGTGACAGAGTCAGGATACCGTTATATCCTCATTATGTTATGCCCAGCCACAAAGTTTTCAGAGGCTGTTCCGCTGCGCGAGGTGACGTCCGAGAGTGTACTGGATTCGCTGCTGTCAGGGTTTGCACGAGCTGGATTCCCTTCCGAGGTCCAAAGTGATCAGGGTAGCGTTTTCACAAGTGTCCACACCACCTCATTTTTCGAGCGATGCGGCATTAAGGTAGTGCACAGCTCGATCCACCATCCGCTCAGCAACAGCGTAGAAAGATGGCATTCTGTTCTCAAACGCGTCCTGAGGGGACTATGCTATGAAAACAAGCGCGAATGGGATACCTGCCTGTCTGCAGCACGTTTCGCTTTGCGGTCAGTGCCGCATGAATCCACTGGATTTAGCCCAGCCGAGTTGGTGTACGTAAGGTCACTGCGCTCACCTTTGCGAATGGTGCGCGAAACCTGGGAGGGGCGCGGAAAAGACCTAACAGTAGTAGAATTCATTCTGAACCTCCTGAATCGCTTACATAACGCTAAGCAACTCGTTGAGGTCAGCATGAAGTCAGCCTAGGCTCATTCCAAAGTGTACTATGATAAGTCAGCCCGTCAAAGGACGTTTCGTATCGGGGACCAGGGGATGTTGCTAAGAGGGTCAAGGCAGAATAAGCTCGAAGTACAGTGGGAAGGACCTGCTGTAGTCGTTGCAAAGCTTTCTAACACTAACTACGCAGTAAAAATCCCCGGTAGGCGTAAATAATGCACCTGCATTGTATGGGCCATTCAAAATTTGCAGTGCTATCTTAGAGGGGCCAAGTTCACCGTAGAGATGGACCATTGCCCCTGGCTTGGCTGCAAACTGCGACATCGAAGAACAGTCACCTTCTGAGGTGGAGCTTGATTTCTAGGCATACGTGGGTCGTGAGCGTCTTGAGTGTGGGCTTTTCTCGGACAACGATGGCAGTTTTCTTTTGACCTGGTCTCTTCAGACAGGAGCCGAGTGCTTGCTTAGACATGTGGTTGAGTTTCAGAGACAGCTCAAGCAATTTGGCCTACGACAATCAAGACAACGCGACAATCGACAGCATGCTTCAAACGTTCATGTGCAGGCTATTAAGTTGTCTCTTCGTTGAGCAGCTGCGACTGCTGCCCTCCGTGACTCTTCTAGCGGAGGAGGAGGCTGTTGTGACCGTGCATGGTCCGCGCTTGCGCGCACTATTGCGCCTGTGGGCATGGTATTGATATGCGCTGTTTGTGCAAGGGCTCTAAGTGAGCGCGTTCACATGAATCTTTTTGTGTGAGCATGCTTTGCTTTGTCGTGACCCTACAACTGCCAAGTTGGTCCTGTCAAGGAAACATGAAGAAAAATACAAAGAAACGTCGCCCTGTGAGAAACAGCCGGAAGTGCTTTTGTTCAACTGTTCACCCTTCCCGTCGAGAGGCGCTATTGTTCAAAAGAGACGATCGGAGTGACATGTCCGCTGACGTGCAGGAGAAGAAAGGAGCATGAGGATCACGGCCATTAGAGGATTTCCCGTGAATGCAGGAAAGAGTTTCAATTGCCGGAAAGGGACAATGCTGGGAGCAGTATTCGTGGCGCGCACGTACAATTGGGTTTCTGAGAAGGAAATCCACTTGCCGGAACCACCATAGCGGATCTTTGCAGAAGAATCGAAATTTTCCTCCTCGCCGTTCTCAAGCTCTACCCGACAACAAGGGACCACGCCCGACGAAACAATACTGGACCAGTCAGTGCATCAGACCATCAGTGCAGTGATGTGTTCGATTGGTTGCCGATATCGGAGGGGTGTGCCCTGGAACTGATTGGTCAGCATCTTCAGAGAGGCGCTGGACATAGGGGATTTAAGGACGTTGCTGAGCACGAAATGACGCTCTGAGCCCTGGGTAAACGGCTCATCCAGACGCTTGTCGCTATGAGCTCTTAACACTTACCATTTTGCTGATATACGCTTTTTTTCATGTAAATAAGTTTTCTCAGTGTCATTAAACCTGCTTGTATATAGTGTACCAACTTCGAAGATTCAATCCTTCATCAACCCGGAGTCTGAACGCTACCAAGTGAAGGCCGGGTCGACTTAGTCCCAGCGTCACGACACAGGGCACTTGATGCCTCTACTAAACTGAGTTGTCTCTCGAACTAGGGACTACAAAGCGAGAATGAAAACGGGCCGCCATAAAAAAAGTGTTCCTTAGAAACGAATTATTCACGCCACGATTGTCTAAGAAGTAATCAATTTTGATTGTTAGAATCTTTGTTGATATTACGAAGTGGTCGCTTCGCACTATGATTTCTGGTTATTAACTTATCGGTTGTCGCTTCTCATTTATTGATTCCCTGTTGGTCCCTGGTTGGTGTGCATTATATTCGGCTGCTCGTTCGCAACATAAAAATATGACATAGGTTCTTTAATGCCACCCACTGGGTTTAGGAGGTACATCAGGGGTGGGTTTAGCTTTTTATCCACTAATTTAACAACGTGACTGGTCAATATCAGACGAATATTTGTTTGGACGTCGACTTGAATTTTATTCAGGTCCATATCACGTTCTTGTCTAGCTGAAGCGCAAGCTATGATCTCCAACTGCTCACACAATTATACAACACCACCCTGAATTTTTTTCAATGCTGTTGTAATAAAAGTTGCACCCGCATACTAGGACCTCAAAAGCACATTTGGCGGTCTTGATCAGCGTAGAATTTAAGAACGTAAAGCGCTTGTCTCCCAGACACATACCGAAGGAGGAAACAGTCCCTGAAAGGAAGAAAAGGATTGGGAGTAATTAGTGGGTTAATCAATATCAATTGAATGGTAAAATTGTGTGATCGATGAAAAGCAATTGATTGAACAATTAGAAGAAAGAATTACCACATGACCCATGTAGGACTGGAACGCGCTCCACCAAATTTGCGGGCTGTACTAAATCAACACTAAGCTACAGTGAATTTATTTTATATTTTCATTAGTAGTTACGTTGCGCGTAGCCTATCCTTTAGAGTATATTCATCGGCGGCAGTCTCGTCCTTAGCTACGGAGTGAGTTCGAGTTGTAATTATGCATTGTATAGCTGGAGAACCCTATATGCGAGAGGTTCTTCAAGCCTTGCACTTGTTCCAGACACAATCCTTATCCTAGTGAGTCGCAATGAAACCTTGCTAGCGATACTAAATTTATTGCATTCTCCCGTGAAGAGGCCGAAATGATTCATCACGCTTCAAGATCCATGTAATACGAATGGTGTAAATAGCCTGGAAAGAACGGTAGTCAGCCGTTGTAAATACTAATCTGCTTGTTGTTTTCCCTACTGGAACGTATCAAGTTATGAATTTCGTTGAGTTGAATTCATGTTTATAATACATCACCTTCTGAACATCTTTATGAATTTCGAGGAGTTCAGTATCGCAAGGTTACACACCCGCCATTTAGTGCAATGGTTACGGCGCTCGAATTCTGCGCCCAGGGAGGAGGGATCGTAACCCGGCAGCGGCGGCAGCCTTTTGATGGAGGCCAAAAGCAAGGTTCCCGTGTGCTTTGCGATGTGAGTGCACGTTAAAGGCGCCCCATGTGGTGAAATTTCGCAGCCATCCACTACGGCGTCTCTCATAGCCATAATTGCTTTGGGATGTTAAACACCACAATCCAAACAAAACCAAACACCATGGAGTGCTAATGTTGCGAACTGGAAATTTTTTAGACAACTACGCGTTAACATCAGGTAAGTGAGGTAAATGAATTTTGTAATCACAATCCCATAGAAAGCTGACAGCATCGATGGCAGCTGCCACTGTGCATCTGAAGATTCCTTTAATACACGCAGAACTAAGCAGGACGAAGGCCTGTGGGTGTGTGTGTGTCGTATGAACCATGCAGAACGAAAATCGCTGGCCCGAAATTGCATTTTGCTACGGTGCATAAAGCTACAATTTACCTTTCACAACCAAGACTGAAAATAGAGTGAATTTGGAGGTGATTGTCATAATTTTGTTCAAAATTTAGGGAGACGCTTAAGTTACACCTCTAAAAGTGTGTCTCGATACCATTTGCAACGCACGGAAGATGTTTTTGCCCTTTTATATATATTCTTTAATCTTTTTTTTTTCTCTTATAACATGTCGGGCGATGACGTTACCGGTATGCTCGGCCGCCGCTTCTTGAAGTTTGAAGCGTCTCCGTGCGCGTTCTTTTTGCGTTCGATGGAACGCCAGGACACAATTAAGCTCCACCTTAAAGATTTGAAGCGATGGCGTTCTACACAATCGGACGAGGTTGGTTTTCTCATTTTTTCAATTTTTTCCTCTTATTCTGGTACAAGTCTTTATTTTTAAACATTTTATACTGCGATACTTAGCATCAGCAGGCATCGGCTTTTCATTGTAGCAGTATCACCCTTTAAACGTATTTATGTTTTCACTTTTTAAAAAGTCAGTTCACCAATTATCCCCTGAATGTCCCTTATTAGCCTTATCAATCTTTCTAATTTTCGTCTGAGCCTTTAGAGACGTTTGGTCCCCCTTATCACAATTCTTATATTTTCAATACACTGGATACAACCGAAGTTACACTGGTGGCCTCACACAGAGCTACCACCGCCCTAGCAAAGGTGTGAATCACATGCACAAAACATCTCACAGAGAGAACCGCTTAACTCACACAGAGGAAAGCTTACATGCTAAGCATAGAGTCGCCGGTTGCGCTCGCCTGGACAGAACTACTCAACCGGGACTGATGGCTGAGTTTTCATGGCAACGAGAAACATGAGGGCTGTCGCTTCACATGAGACGCGTCTCAAAATTACTCACCCAATCAAACCCGTTGATTAAGACGACCGAATCCCGGTGGGTTAGAAATAGTTTCGGATCCAGGTCTTTAAATGTTTAAAAATGCAGCATACACGCGGCAATGCTATCTCCACACGAGGCTCTCAACCTTTCCCCACATGCACTCATCCTCCTTCCCCTATCTCACGATCCACATGGGGAATCGGCCGCGCCGCTGTCGTATTTACCGAACAAGCACCGCGGTGAGGTTTAGGACGAGGATGCTATTCCGTTAGCCACAGGGTGACACTTTAGTCATTGGCCGGTAGCGGAGAGGCGCGCCGCCGTCGCGCTGCTGGCAGCGGGAGAGTCGCAAAGGGGGAGGGGGAGGCAACACCGGATCGAGCTTGCGTTTGGGAGAAAGGTTGAAACGGCTCCACTGACAACAACGTTCCTGGTTTAGTCGCGCAGCGGAAGGACTTCGATGGTCTAATGTGAAGAGTTCTGCGGTGCGCTCACAATTTTCTGACTGAGTAGAGCGTAGCTGGGGCGCTTTGGAGACGCCGTGTGTCGAACAGCTAAATTAACAGCCGCTTTCCTTCGTTAGCGGCGCCGCATGAGGGACTGCAGAGAAAGCTGTGCGGCAGAGTGTTTCCGGAAAATGGGCCCTCCTGTGTGAGGGCAGCGCAGCTATTGTTGCGTCTTCAAAGCCTTTGAAACGCCTGGGAGGGGACAAAAATTAGACTCCCGAATTTCGAGCGGGCTCGGGGCGCGGCCAGCACCGGATTAAAGAAGCGAAAAAAAACGACAAAACAAAAACGCTGCTATCCTGGCTGTGACGAGCAGGGGCTGCCATGGCGATGCGGCGCGGGCTACGCGCGAAAGCACAATAAACAAGAAAGCCTGCCGTTTATTGCGCCCCACACCAATTATACGCAGATTTTTTTCATTGGCAACATCCATCATGGTATTTTCCTGGCTCTGGAGGCTTTTGACGTATTGGAGCCCCCTTTCTAGAATTTTTCTTTTTTTTTCAAATATTGCAATGAACTGATCAATCACGCACTCTATATTTTCTTAACTAGAATTTTAAACATTCGCTTTCTATTGTGAACATTTTGACACCTTTGTGCTGTTTTATCATTGTTTACATTTTAAGTTATGAATTATTTAGAGTGATCTAAATAACTAACCTTTGCCTCTCACATACCAATCAGTCATAAAGGATTAGAAGCAAGAAACAACGAAGTTATGATTTTTTACGCAGCATCCGATTATTTCCGGCAACCTGTGCCGACGAGCACTACTACGGCGCGGCCGGCTATTCGCCCGCACGAGATATATAAGCTATCGCTTAATACTATGAACAAAATGCCAACAGCTATAGTGATTATCGTGATTACTGCAGTGAGCACGCCTCTGGAAAACTCACCAGAGAGATCATCGGTGTCAAACTCCCGCGTAGTTCGATGAATGGACGACTGACTGCTCTGCCAGGCTCGGCGATGTCCCGGCCAAGCAGACTTGGTGGCCGCCAACGTAGATGTCGACAGCTCCGGCCACCACCCCATCCGTGTACTCCGAGCATGTAGTCTCAGAGTAGGAGAGAGAATATAGAGGCCTGGTGGATCACGAAGGTCGGTAGTTTCCAGGGCGACCGCTCCGCAGAGTCCACGTTGTGAGCCCACTTCTCGAGCCACGAGCCGATGCTACGCCAAAGCGAAGGACTCAGGAGGCACGGTGAAGGAAGCAAGACTTCCACATATGTACCAGGAGAAGAAATGTTCGAATATGGCTGGTTGCTGTACAAGAACGCTCAGCGCAAGGCCTATGTTCGAATCACCGAGTGCTAAACGAGGATCGAGGAACACGTACGCTCGCGCAATTCTACTTGTTGTTCTGCCTCCTCTTCTTCGTGGCGCTGTCGCAAAGTACATTGCTTGCCGGACTTTCGGCAACAATACGAGTGAGCAGTTGGAAACGAGATGCATGTGGCAGAGAATATGGCATAAATCAGGAAATGTTACTTTACAAAGACTCCTAAGTACAAAAGACACCTGTTTAATTCAGATGCCGTACTTCATAATCTTCGTCTTAGACGCCGATAGTGCTGAGGGCTTACATGCCTTCAGAATCATAGCACTTGTTTTTGTCTTCAAAATAATTAGTACGTTGGTGTCGTGCCCTCAAGAAACGGAATATAATCTCGCTGGTGGAATATTCGTACGGGAAATAAACGTAATGCCTAGCGTTTGCGAGCCGAGCATGGGATTGTGAAAAAGAGAAAATATAAGAACTTTAATAGGCAAAAACTCTTTAAGAGAGGAGCATTAAAGGGGCAATGACAGGGTCATTCGACGTATGGCCGTTTTATACTTCTGTGAATAATATACAGGTCTGTGATTCTACTAGCAAAGTTTTAGTGCCTAGCGCGCTGTGCATATTACACAAAAAAAAAAAAACGCGATAGAAATCGGAATTTGGAAGCTCCGGTCACCGAGAGCGACCGCCATTTTGAAATGCTCGTGTGACGTCACATCCTATACACGGTGGAGAGTCGTCTGCAAGGCAGGCTACAATATCAAAGGACACGTCTTTTTCTTTTTTATTGTGACGATTGACACGGTGGTCGTCCCTTATGTAGAAGTGCTTGATAAAGATGTTACCGCACAAAAGCGATATAGAGTAAGGCATATTGTTTTCACCATAAGGCACGCTCACAGTTATGGGCTGCACGGTTCCTTAGCTCATCGACGCACTGATCGTTCGCATTACACCGGCACGGCCAACGGTCGCCTATCACCGTAGGGTCTAGTAATAGCCCCCTATAAAGCAGGCCATCGTGAGGTTTTCGGTCCCGCGACGCTGACGGATCGTAGGCCGAGCGAGAACTTCACACTCGATACTCGAGTGAACAGCCTGAACAGCTGCGCTTAACCGAGTTAGAAAGCGGAAAACAAGAAGCTACACTTTTTATGTTCCCCCTTGTCATCAACAATGACCTTGGCCAGCAATGTTAGTCGGCGCCGAACTGCCGGCTCGTTCAGCAACGAGTAGGCCTATAGCTCGAGTACGCGCGTTCGGGTGTAGAGTTTCGGCGATTACGGAGCGCGTATTTAGAAGCTTTAGTGGTCCCATGCGGTCATCGAGTGTATTTCTGGCAGTAGCGACCGCAGATCGACGACTGCTTACATCACCAAGTGAGTGCACTTTGAGCGGGAAGCGTCGATATATGTGACCCTGTCTAGCGAGCGTAGCTGTCGGCGCCGCATGTGTGTATACCCGGCGAAGGCAGGGGATGTAGCATCCACGGCGCTTCTTGCAGCGTAGTTGTAGTTCGTGAACAAATAAAGGCGCAACTGATGCGAAAAGAAGTGGGTAGTTTTGGTATTGCTAGCTCAGCTTGCATTTTATGCCCTGCAAACAAGCAGCATACATCCAGTCATTGCAAAAGCTATGTAAACAAACACGCTGGGGGCGCAGTCGTAATCCGTGAATGGGCGCATTCCTGTGGGAGTTTAGGGTTCACACACTAAATACTAAATTATGTATGCTTACGTAAAAGCACTCACGAGTCATTTTCTGGAGAAGCACTAAGAAAAACGGAAGGTGATGCTCGTGAGTCCGTCGCAATCGCGCGCGCGGCTGCGCGGGAGGCGAGACGGAGGCGGCGGCGACTGGGAGCTCTTGTTCGGTGCGGGCATGCAGTGGAGAGCAATCGAATCGGGTTGAGTTTTGCGATGACGGGACTGAAACGGTGGCGGCGGCACATTCTTTCGTGCTCTGGTCGTGGCCAGACTGAGCATAGTTTTGTAAAAATGTTTTGTCAGCCGAAAATAGTCAAGTCTGACTAACAAGAGCATATAACAGCAAGTCACGAGGTAGCGATTCGTTCAAAAGTTTTGGCTGCTTCTCTAATGTCGCACTGTATGCTCTCGCGTCAAGGTATGCCTGTTTGAGACCTACGCTTAGTTTTTGGACCCAAAGAGCGACGCGTATAGCTCAACAATCAGGAACATAACGATATCCCCTCCCCATTTTCGCGGCACATGTACACGGCCGAAGAAAACATTGGATAAGTGCCTTTTTATATGCGGGAGTGATTGTAGCTAAAAGAAGCTAACTCTCATAACGTAAGAATAATACGTTTCTGACTGCATGCCTAAATTATACAGCATGAGCCCGTCGATTTCGGCCTTTTCGGCAATTTCTGGACAAAGCCCAAAACAAGACCGAAGATATCTAAGGTCGCATATTATAGTGAAGACTACTCAAAGAAAAGAGAATATGTGAATAAAATTTTTTAGCTGAAGAAAAAAAAAAAACTCGGAGACCACTATCCACGACGGGCATGCTAGAGTGCAACCGGCACTGCGAATAGCAGACGACATGGAGACGTCACGGTTGACGTTGTGACGTCAGCGGCAAATGGTTGCCAGACCAGAAAGTTGATTCCAATATTACTAATAAAAAATAATTCTAAAACTACCTACTGCACGGAATGAGCTCAAATTTCGAGGATTTATAATTTAACCTGTAAGGAGTGAAATGCAATAATCAGTTTATTCTCAATTGTTAGCTGTCATAACACGGAGGTCACAACCTGTAAAGACACGACAAAATTTAATTTTTTTCAATTATTGCAATTAACTAATCAATATCAAACTCCATTGCTCTCCGGTGAAGCAGTTAGGGCATGGTGGAATTCATAACATGTGCTGGCGCAAGTGATGTCCATGGCCTTGTCACCAAGTGTGGCCTTGAGACAAGCGGAGGAAACTTCCTCTGCGCACGACTGCACTGGTGCAGAGGACAAGGATGAAGCATTGGCCTAGGTAAAGTCCATGGTCTCAGAAGCAAGGGTCGACCTGTTGGGACATATGAAGGGTACATTTTCTTATTAGCATTTTAAGCAAGCGCTTTTCATTCTAAACATTGACACCTTTGTACGCATTTTTATTGTTTACATTTTAATTCCTGAATAAATTTAAATAATGTCATTATTTCATCGCCTATCGCACACCGATCAGTCAAAATTCATTAGCACCAAAAGCTGCCATGATGCGATATGTTTCACGCAGATTACGATTATTGCCGATTAAAGTGCCGACGAGTACAACTACGGGGCGGACGCCTACCGATCCAGCTATATAAGCTATCGCCTAATAGTGTGAAAAAGTTTTCAACAGCTATAATGATTTTCGCGATTATTTATTTTATTTCTTTAGTTATTTATTGTGCATACTTTCAAGGCCGGTAGGCACAACAGAAAGGAGTGGTCGAGAACATTATTTGCAGAACGAGAAAAACAATAATGAAGGAACTATAAGGCACTTTCAACCGCGAGCTTGAAATTGGTGCTGTCACAAATGGTGACTGAGGAGGAAGGAAGGCGGTTCCATTCAGTGGCGGTTCTTGGTAAGAATGAAGAATGGTACAAATTAGTGCGGCAAGATGGCGCTAAATTTGTGCTAATGATCGATGCGAGATGAGACATAACTGGGTCTGGTGAAATGATTTTCTTTCAGGAGAGGATTGAGGTAGTATATTTTATGAAAAAGACAAAGGCGAGAGTGCTTGCGAAGTAGTTAAAGGTCAGGCAGGTACTAATTTTTTTTTTTCATGGATGTTACGCTAGTGAGCAGGTGAAAAACTCACCAGGAGTGTCATCAGTGTCAAACTCCCGCGGTGGTCGATAGCAGGACGAGTGACAGCTGTGCCAGGCTCGGCGATTTCCCGGACAACCAGAGTTGGTGGCCAGCGAAGTAGATGCCGACAGCTCTGGCCACCGTGTACTCCGTGTACTCCGAGCATGGAGTCGCAGAGTCGGTCCGAGACTACAGAGCCCTTCTGGAACACCGAGGTAGGTAGTCGCCGGGGGGACCGCTCCGCAGAGTCCACGCAGTAAACCCAGTTCTCGAGCCAGGAGCCGATACCACGCCAACGCGAAGGACTCGGGAAGCGGGATGAAGGAAACGAGGCTTCCACCGTTGTGCCAGGAAGAGAGCTGTTCGAAGATTGCTGGTTGCTGTGAAAGAATGCTCGGCGCAGTGCCTATGTTCGAATCACCGAGTGCTGAACGAGGAACGCGGAACACGTGCGCTCGCGCAATTCTACCTTGCTGTTCTGCCTCTTCTTCTTCGTGGCGCTCTCTCAAGGAAGAGTACTGGCCGGATTTTTGGCGGAAATACGAGTGAGCAGTTCTAAATCAGACGCGCCTGGTGAAGCGAATGCAGCATAAATCAGAATATGCTACTATACAAAGGTCCCTGCCGTACTATGCTTCATAACCTTCCCATTAGACGCCGATAGCGCTGAGAGCTTACATGCGTACCGAATGAAAACACTTGTTTTCTTCGTCAAAATAATTCGTATTTTGCTCTCGTGTCCTCAAGAAACTGCATATTATCTCACCGTTCGAATGTTCATACGGGAAATAAACGTGAAGTCTAGCATTTACGAGCAGTGTATGGGAGAGTGAAAAAGAAAAAAAAAACTAAATATGCAAAAACTCTTTCAGAACCCAGCATTGACCACGGACATGGAGTCACAACCTGTAAAGAGAAGGCCAGGGGTGAAATGACTGCGAGGTTTCCCCTACTGCCGTCTGATTTGAGGACACTGCACGGAAGAAAGACAAAACAATTGGACATTCTCGTTTATTCTCCCTAGGAGAAAAGCCGCATGGAAGGGTCTAGCACATGCATACATGGGTCTAGAGCAGTGCCCACCCAAAAAATGAATAAATTACATATTCATTTCGAAGACCAATATCTAAGGCCAAGGATGAATAAAATGCAATTTTTTGTTTAACCTTGTCATCCGGATATCTATCTAAAGATATATCAAAATTCAATGGAACATAATAACGTGTTGCCGTCCTTTTATATCGCCCCCAGAGGAGAAAAAGGTCAACTAGAATCCATAGTAAAAGACCTTGATGCGCATTTTCATGCTCGCCATACCTTTCCTTCAACGCTATTACACTTGGGTGCGAACTTCACTGAGGTGTCTGGTCTGAATTAGGGTCTGCAGTTATGCCCCTGGAAATGACAGAGTATCAGTTGCCATGCTGAAAACGCTAAAGCAAGAATTCAGCCAGAATCCCTTGAGATCATCAACTGGTATTCGAAAAAGCATGGATTCTACATGAATGAAAACTGCGAAAATAATTTTATTGCTGAAAGACTGGGGTGTGTGTATTTCGATCTCGACAAACTTCGGCCGATTCCTCTCATTTCAAATTTATTTGAAATGGTAGAACGGGTAGTCTACAGCTGCCGCACAAATCTGGTTCTGAGGCTTTAGCGAGGCTCAAATTGGTTTTCGATGGAGGTTCTCGACTTGGAGCGAGCAAATAGACTTGCTTAGCCGCATCAGGCCTGCTATGATTCAAAAGGAGGTATCAGATCCTTGTATATTACAAAGTCGTACGAAACCATAGAATACAGAATATTTATTCATGAACCATACCGTGCCTACAACTTCATTCTTTGCTCTATGCGTAAATAAGGGAATTGTTTATTAACACTTGTTTTTGGGCGAGTTGGTTAATTTTCACTATAAGAAAATTTGAAACAGCGCTAACACATACAACCACAACACATAGACGAACGACTTGCTTCTGTTCTTGGGTCTCCTCGTTCGTCTATATTTTGTGGTTCTATGTGTTCGCGCTTTCAAATTTTCCTATAGTGAAAGGGAATTCTGAAGGAATATATCATTCTTCAGCAATAAAGGTACCTTATATTTAACACTTACCCCAAGTCACGAGATGCACCACAAAGCTCTCTCCTCTCACAGTTATTGTTTATCTAAAGACAAAACATTTGTTGCATTTATTATAGCAATGCATGATATTCATATTCGCACGGCCGCCAAAGCTGATGTGTGTGCAAACGATTGCTGTTTTTGCTTCTGCCGTAAATAATCATAACCGGTCTCGTTTCTTGCCAGAGGGTCCGTAGAAATTCTCTTGAAGTCTGGCTTGATAGCCTGAAGTTAGTTCTGAATGTGAACAAATGTGTATGTGTGAGGAAGGATGGCAGTCTCTTTTTCCCTCAGGCATCTCTTTCCAATAATAATTGGCCATATCATTCGGTCCTGATCCCACAGGTTGGTTTTATTAAACACAGGACTCGCAGTTATACTGGAGGTTTCAAATTAGAAGCGCTGTGCTTAACGAGGAGCGTGCCCGTGCCCGGTTGGTGCGGAGCAACAATAAAAAATACAGTATGCGTCGGGACATTGTGCCTTTTCTTTTAGGACCTGCCTATGGCCGATACTTAAATTGAGCTCCGTTCTCTTTTCTTGGGGCCGAAGGTACAATATTGAACCAATGATTACTTTGTTGCGACGCGCTCTGCTCCTTTGCTTAAGTCTGCTTAAAACAGTGGATAATGCTGCGCTGTAATTGGAGGTACAGATACCTAACCTAAATTCGCCATTTCAGATTCTTACCATTCCGAATATTTTATTTGCAGGCAGTTACTTGAATGGCTGACCCCATATTTACATCTAGCTCATCTCCCTTCTTTTATAATTTTTGGTTAAGTTATAAGCTCCCTAAGGATGTGTTCACTAATTGCCTGCGGTCGAAAATTTCCTATCAATCAATTATTTTGTGCTAATTAACGACCCGAAGTTTGATACTGCAATCTCATTTCATGACGCTATCCTAATCAATGCTAAGAGTTTGCCTAAGAGTGTCATAAATGAGCTGAGAGAGGAGTGCGTACAGAAGTTTTTCTAACCATGTAACAATTTTGAGAGATGCCTTTCAGTAGAATGGAAAAGCAGCTATTGACATATACAGCCGGGTTCTTGTCTGGAGTTATTATTTCGAGACCCTATCTTCCTCGCTGAGTTCCTGGTCATTGAGATAGCCACAATGAAGATTCCTTGCAATAGATCCAAGGTTAATATACTTTCGGAGAGTCTTTCCCTCTTCACACTGCTTGAAAATTCCAGGGATATTCCGTTCAGCCGTTCCATTCATTTTTTATTCCACCTCATTTACAGTAGAACGCTTTCAGTGGGTCCCTGGCCACTGTACCATTTCTTCTAATGAGAGGGCAGATTTTTTAGCAAAGTCCGCCAAGGGTGAGACTATTGTATCATGCGTCCCAAATACTGTCTACTTCACTGTAGCGCGCTTTCAACGATTCAAACATCTCCGCTATCGCAGCAATGAGCCTCTTCTCGCTGCCCTATATTACCAACGCCTGCAAAGCCCCTGTTCAACGCAATGTGGGATGGCCACTTGTATTATCAAGAGATTCATCAGAGTCAGCTGGCAAACTATTCGAAGTAGCGATTGTCTGCGGAAAGAATAGTGCACAGATAAATTTGTCCTAGCAAAGTAGAGCTAAAGGGGATTGAGAATGTCAGGTATGTTGAGTTCATGATATTTATATATAATGAGTATGATTTCAAATAAATTCCTGTATTCTTCATAAGGTTGTGATGGGACCTGAGCTAAGAGTCTGAAAGACGGGGCAATCATCTGAGAGATGGGACTATAGTTAATATAATTTTACATTCTAATAGGGCCCACCATTTCCTAAAGCGGTTTTCCAGAATTTCGACCACAAAAACCATAGGTTAGAAGAAATTATATTTATCCTCCAGTCAGACTTTAAATCTTCAAATGATAGACAGTATAGGGAGGCATATCTAATCCATAAAGTTAGAACACTGGAACCAAGAGGAATAAATATCTTGAAATGAAAAAAAAAAAAACCTAAATATATTTGCTCTGTCCCATAACTAGTCGGGAAAGGAATCCGATATAGCGTTCATTTTCCAGTTCGTCCACAGCACGTGTAAGCTCTATCGCCTCTCCGAAATAGCAAAAGCTACATACGTTTTCTCAAACATGTTTCCTTCTTATCACATCTTACATTGGTTTTTCGCTTCTTTTTACTGCTGGTATTGACAGGATAGGCAGGTGTGGTTCACTCGATTTGTTGTTTATCTGTTTATTTGTACTTCCACCCTTCGTTTGCCAGCGTTTAATAGCTATTCCCTTGCAAATATAATCTTTATCAGGACTCTTTGGAATCTTTGCCTCTTTTAGGAAAGGTGGGTCAGCATCGAACCTGCTTAGGGCATGACTCATCATCCAGCCAGCGTTGTAGTTTTTGCTGTTGCTGCCGCTTTTCATTTTCTTTTTCAGGAGCCCCCATATCTGTTCCAGGCTCAGAACATCATAGTGAAGAAATATTCGTTCCCTACTTGCCCTAATTCTTTCTACCCTATCCTCCTGCTTCTCCGATCCCTGTCTTTTTCTTTTCGAAAGCAAAAGCGTATTTAAACCGCCACCAGTGATCATCGCGCGCCAAGTGCCGCCAAGACGAAGACAAATTCATTTGTCGAAACGTTGGCTCGACTTGCAAACTGAGGCTCCCCTCAACCCTTGTTTAGTGCCTTCTTTCATACTGTGTAGCCATCTTCTTTCTATTTTTCTACTTTAGTACTCTAATCGCTGCGAGATCTACCTAGTTGTGGCACCACCGTCGATCGGCAGCCGGCGGCGCTCGTAGAAACGCACGCGATGTAGGTCTGTTTCCAAGTTTACGGCGGATTCGTTTGCGAAGAAAACGTGCCTTCTGCAATGCATTAGAGATTTACTGCAAAGAAGGTTCCAATACTTCAGAAAAAAACTCCGTCGATTCGGCCAATACTGCGGGAAAGAAGCGATGTTTAGGAAAAAAAAAAAGGCACGCAACCACCCGCCTTTTATCCTTATTGTTTTGCACGCTTTTTGGGCTGTACCACGCGCATGGGCCTGATATTTTTGCTATGGACACTTGGCTAATGTATCTTTGTTTTTCTTGTTGCTTTTCCAACAGTGTGCGCGTCTTATAGAGTGTCAGAAAGGCAAGTTTCGTGTCAAGCTCACGCAGATGCAAGGTTTGTGCTCTGACCTTCAGTACATTAGAATGAATGGAGACATAGCCCGGTTCCTTATACCGTACTTGACTAGAGGATTAAACTAGTTAAATGTAGCACTGACACTGTACTGCCCGGTGGCTTGTCATAGAATTAGTGCACGTAAACTCTGGCACTCTGGTCACAGAAACAGGCCCC
>JAJIZL010029700.1:103809-157543 GCA_023969395.1 Amblyomma maculatum
GAAAGCTGACTGCTCACGTCTGTGCAGAACACAGAGAGGATTTAGTTTACCGAGCTGAAAACGAGGCGAAAGCTTCTTGTTGCCTATGTCAGAGAATCTGATAGTGTAGCTCTGCGCCAATGACTCTAAAAGATTTCCTGAAACCGCGGAAAGTATAAGAGTTTCTTATCTGTGTGATGTTGATAAATATTAAATTATTAGTGCCATAATTTTTTACAATAGAATTGAATTTCTCTTTCTCAGAGCAGTTTTACACACTTGGAAAAATTTAGGACGATCAGCGATTGATTTTCAATAACGTTCAAGTGCAAGCTACGAATCAGCCGCTGCGAACACGTCGTAAAAACATTGCGCATCGATGATGTCATGTTCTGGCAGGCAATTTTGAGGCTGAAGATTTCTTTATCACTGTAAATACTGACGGTGACACAATCGTATGCAAAGCAAAATGTTAGGGTTACTTGGAAACAATGTGCCGGATATAAAACTGTGCCGAAAGAAATGGAGTCCATGTTTTCATGCGACTATAAAGATGTATTTATTCCCAAAGTAAACACCGATAGTTAAGCTTGTATGAAGCTAAATTCTACTCCCGTTGTCAGAAGCAACGAGTTTGCTCGGAAGAAAGCAGCAGCGCTTAGAAGAAAAGAGATTTTAACGGGCTGCTGGTGAAGTACATAGTTCTAGGTGTATTGTGCAATATTTAATTTAACGGTTACGTGATTCGAAAATATGTTTCACCAACGCTCGAGCATTTCTCTAAAGCAAAATTTGCTCACTGTTCCTATTGCGGATGCAAGGAAGCCTTCAGGAGCAAAACAAAATGCTTACGCGTTTAACGGACCAAAACGACATCGGCTATGACGGATGATGTTGCCGCGGGCTTCGCTGTCGTTGACCACATGGGGCTTTTAACGTGCAGTCATATCCCACAGCAGAGGAGTGCCTTGTGGAATGGGCTCAATTGAACCCCTTTCTCGAACTGAGCAGTCAAGCTCCCTAACACCGAGACACCGCGATGGAGGTTTAACAGCGAAAGAATAACAATGAAAAATGAAATAAAGAAGTATACTCAAACAACTAGATCGTGCTTGCGGAAGACACTGAGTGGCCTATTCAAACTGCATTCTGTTATGAATAGTGGGCGGTCGCATGCTTCAGTAGCTTTGGTATTCCAAACAGAAAGGGGACGTACGCGATTTCTGAGCGCTTGCATTAAGTTGTATTGACGGCAGTGACATATTTTGCTTTGACACGGCGCCTAACGACAGAATTGCTTCGTTTGAGACGCCGTGCTTCAAAGAACTTCAAGCGCCAAAGACTGACTGGTGATGTTCTTATATATCCAGCATGACATACTCGATGGGGACAAGTATTTTTTTCTTTTTGAGCATGGGATGATAGCCTCTTCCCATTTATTTTGCATGAGGCATTTATGGGTTTGTGGTTCGTGGGGTTTAACGTCCCAAAGCGACTCAGGCTATGAAAGACGCCGTAGTGGAGGACTCCGGAAATTTCGACCACCTGGGGTTCTTTAACGTGCAGTGACGTCGCACAGCACACGGGCGCCTTGCTTTTCGCCTCCACTGAAAAGCGGTCGCTGAGGCCAGGATTTGATCCCGCGTCCTTGGGAACAGTAGTCGAGCGCAGTAACCCCTGCGCCACACCGGCGGGGTGTATGAGGCATTTAGGTAAGCAAAAGCTCACGGAAGTCGCGAAATAAACAAAAAATATGCTTGCACACGCCGCACGTGCACGCACGTAAGTCACTGTTGCTGGCCCACGACGCGAACACGCATCCGCAGTGAGTAGGGTTCGCCGCTGCGCCGCAACGTGGCGACTCTGCTCGATCTCGATCTCGGCTCTGCGGAAAAGTAACATAATGTTAGTAATGTAGAAACAAAAACTCAATAAATAGAAAGATGGTATATAGTTAAATGACCTGAAACAATAATTAAGATGTAAAAAAAAAACTAGCAAGATAGCAGCTGCTACAACTACCCTCCTCCCCCGTTTCAAAAGGCACGCTCCTATATTCCCTCCATCCATCAATCCATCGAACGAGGTCAATACTAGAATAGAACGATAGCAAGGCAAGAAGGGGGTGCCGCTCGTGGGGTCCGCCGGTATAGCCGGGAAGCCGCTTTCTGTAGTGATATGATCGGCGGACCGGGGCCTATAGGACTTCACCGCAAGGCGTTGAGGAAGGCAGGCGACGGGAGGAGTTAGGAGAAGAGCAAACTGAAGATTTATTTTACATATTTACAATGCAAACGTGCAAACACGTGAAAGGGAGCGAAGTAGCTCTTAATCAACTGAGAGCCCAGGCGATTCAATTCAAGCAGCCCTCGTACGATGCTTAAATCGCTTTTCAGTCCAACTGTGGAACACGCAGCTTCCCGACCGTTCAATAGGCGCTGAGCCGCTTCTTTTGGCTCCGCCCATGGCTTCCTTGGTTCTGCCCAACGGTTCTACCAGCACCTCACGCACAAATCCGCACACATACACATACCTCCTCGCACTTGAATAGGGAATACTGTAGACTGCTACAGAATAGCCAGGCCGTCCCCGTTGCTCTCTATGATGCGGCGATGTCCCATCTGGTTCCAGGCATCTTCAATAGCGCCGGCCAGGCGATGGTGCATACATCCCCAGCAGCACAAAACCTTGTCCAAACCAATACGTCTTAATGGCCTTCAAGCGGCGCGTGCAGCAGCTCCTTTGAATTCACCGCCGCCTCGCTGAGAACAATTAAGGAAGCAAGCTTCCGCAGTGAAGTCACAATACAACGAGTGCAGCTGCTCCATTTCGCCCCGCGGACTCGGTCCATTGTCCAGATTTTTCCAGTCACAAAACGTAGTCTTGCTGCAACGGTGCCGGCCAGGTGATAGGGCACCCATCTCCCTGCCGCTGAACTAGAGCCTGAGAGAACTGCACCCTGGTCCAAGCCAATATGCCTTAATGATCCCGTGTTGACGCAAGCACATCTTTGAGTCAGCAGTCGCTTCCTTGAGAACGGCTAACGAAGCCATCTCCCGCTGCTGGGTCACAACATGACGGCGTGCCGCGGTCCTGGTTCGCCCCGCCGCCGTTGTTCATTGTTCAGAAGAGGGGTGCCGGAGATCAAAGGACGCCCGTTTCGGTTGCCGACACAAGCACTTGACTTCAATTAGCTTGTACAAGACGCACCTCTCCATTTCGGGAAGATAAGAATCCGTGCTCCTTTGTCTTGATGTCCCCGGTCAACACACCTCGTTCCGCTGCCGCATTCTCGAAAAACCACATCCGGCTCTCCAGCGGCGCGCTCCGAATGCGCGGACTCTCCGGGACGATTTATGGCCGATTGCACGGGCATAACAGTAGCAAAAGGCCTCGATCGATTGGCAAGAAGGGGATGCCGCTCGTGGGGTCCGCCGGTATAGCCGGGAAGCCGCTTTCTGTAGCAAAAGGCGGCTCGTTTTGATCACGTGTACACAACACCGCTCGTGTTGATGCCTTGTACGCAACACCGCACGAGAGGGGTGGAGTTCCCCCTCGTGTGAATGCCGCTTGATGGTCATGAAACTCCCGCTGAAGTATAGTTCGGGGACAAGCGGCTACGAGGGCGCCACCGCCTATCGAGGGGCCATGAGCGGTGGACCGTCGCAGCGGCTTATAAGTACGGCTGCACCAGAAACTCTTTCTTTCATGCTCGAGCTATTTCAGGTTTTTTTTTCTGCATACTAAACGGATATCGGCTTAATGTATTCGCTGCAGAACTGAAGTTGTAACCTGCTTTGCGTTTAAAAGGCGAAGGCGCCACCGGCAGAGCCACAGCTGTCTCCTGAGCCGTATAGCTTTATAGCTACACACTCCCGTAAACGTGGAGGCAGGTTTGTCACACGTAGAACGGAAATGGAACATTACCGAAAAGGGCGTTGGCCTTATTACCCTAGAACATGTAAGTAAACGAATTCCTAAAAGCGCTCGAAATTCTACAAACGATGCTCAAGGCGTAGGCAAGAAAGGATATGAGATTACATATTGCATTATTTCGGTCCTCTTATCTTGCGGGATTTAAACTTATCACTTCTCCAGCATCGGCAAAAACGCCACAATAGAGGTCCTGATGCAGCTGCTACTCCGTCAGCAGCTGTACAATATTCGTGAAATCATGGCCAGGATACCAGCCCAAACGCCAGTAGTTCACAAAACCGCCACCGCGTGTCCCATGAAGTTGAGCTCCTTCTTCTGCTCTTACAATTTCTCCCTGGCTGGAAAAACAGACGTCTGCAATCTTTGTGCTTTGTGCGTTCTCATAACACGCCCAGCCTTTCGAGGCCCATGCGTTGGTTGGTAACAACTTTATTTATTGTCGTGCAGAGCTTTCGCCGTCGGGGCCTTAGGTCTCCCCCGTGAGGACGTCGAGGTTTGTGTGCGTCCTGCCTTTTCTTCGTCCTTGTCTTGTGAGCGCAGCTTTTTATTGCATCGAACTATGAACCAATAGCCCGACAAGTTATACTGTTCCCTCGTCGTTTGCTTTTCTTCTTTTTTCACCCATTCTGTCTGAGGCACGCGTATTGTGCTGCACCCCTACTAGACTCCTTTTTTGCTAGTGTACAAAAAAAGCAAAGAAGCCGGACCCGCGGCGGAAGGCTTTGGGCGTACGCGCGCCTCGAAAAAAGCTTCGAAAAGCTGAACTTACCAAAAGCGGTGCAGCACAAAACCTTGTTGCTGTGATAAACAGAGAGTAGAGCCTTTAAAACCTGGCAGTTGTTATCATTAAGACAATAATTGATTCTTTCTTTGAGATATGAAGAATGTCGTGAATAATCATAAGCTGGACTATAGAAGCACTATCACGAACAATCAAGAGCCTGTACAGTTGTCAGGCGGAGAGCAAATCGAAAGAAATTTGAAGCTTGCTGGGGTATTGCAATATAATTAGAGTGCATGGTTTTGCGTGTTTGTTAAAATTGTTGAGCTATGGTGATGCTATTACTACCGGTAATACTATGCATATTCGGTATTTATTATTTTATATTCTTTTGCTCGAGAACAAAAATCAAGGTACTGTCGTTGCGGCACGCCTGGTGGTTCTTTGCAGGTGATATGACATCAACTTGCGAGCATCTGACGATTGAAAAAATAGCAAATGCACTGCATATTGGGTCCATTAGTAAACATACATTGCGCCGTGTTGTATTTTATGATAAGTTTGTATTTTGTGTTATCCAAAGTTTGCTTTACACAAAGACACTTCATAGGAAGCGGAACAAAAGCACCAAAAGAGGCGTTGGTTACTACTTTGTATTCGACTTTTCCGAACTGTACACCTGTGGCTATGCAGTCAAAGTTAGGCAGGCGAATTCAACGACCTCGCCAGTCGCGCCTCGCTATAGTAGGATAACTGTGGATAGGAAGAAACGGCCGGTCAAGGAGACAGCTCAGCAGAAAAGCCGAATAGCTGGGGGTGTATGGTAATCAAGGAAACTTTCTTCCCCTGCCGGATCCCGGCTTCATTGTTCCTCATTTCATTTCTGACAGGCACTCACGCAGTCTTATACATGGAGGAGAGGTCGTCAACTTTAATAAAAAAGTATCACAGCGACGACCATGAGAAGCCATTTCCGCTATATTGTAGTGGCAACGTTGGTAGTGGCGTACTCATGTAGATTGTTTCGATTGGTTCTGCAGTGTATCGTTATTGAGCGAGTGAAAGGGAAAGTTAAAGACAGCGAGAATTGAGCTGACGATAATTTCTGGTTAGCTCATATTTTGAACATTAGTTCCTCAATAACTCTCGTTATAGTGCACCGGTTCCTGTAATTCTTTTTGATTCAGTATATTCGTGATTAGGTATATTTGGTATATTCGCTACGTTTTATACGAAAGAATTCATCTAAAACGGAGCGGACAAGGATTGCATGGCCCCTTTAAGAAATCTCACATACGCGCCAAACACATCATTTTGGGTCTTAGGAAACCAATACAGCCTAAAGGCCCAGTATAATTAAAGGTATCTGTTTTCGTTTAGTACACGTTCTGCATAGTAGGAAGGATGTTTTTATTTACAAAATTTTTTTCACGCCACAAAATTACTACTATCGGCAACTAATGTTGGCAGTTCAGAGATGGTTTAACAGCACCTGGGCCGTCCTTGCTAATAAAAATAAAACGCATGTGTCATACCTGTAAAGCCCAGTGACGGCAAGAACACCGTAAGATATTGAGAAAGGACTGCCTGCCTAACAGAAAAGCATGTTCCAACATGTTATAGCCATCATGCCGTGGATGACATAACCACCGACCATATTGATACGGTAGAAACCGAGCATTACGGATTGGTTTACACTTTCCTTCAAATAGACTGCACTGATGTGTGTCCATGTAGCACTTGCTGAAGCCATATGGTGACCGGATACATGCAGCAGTGCATGCGGGTAATTTACGGTATTTCATACTTTCCAATCAACTAAAGTTCAAGCAGGATTTCAGAAAGGGTCCACCATCGATCATATCCATACTATAAACCAGGTGATAGAAAAGTGCATGCAACATAACGGGCCCCTATATATAGCATTCATTGACTACGAAAAAGCATTTGACTAGGTCGAAACCTCAGTGGTCATGCAGACATTGCGAGATCAGGATGCAGGTGAGCCATATGTGAAAATACTGGAAGATATCTGTAGTGGCGGCACAGCAACCATAAGTTCTGCATGAATAAAGTGATAAAATTTCAATTGAGAAAATATTTAGGCAATGGGACACGATCTCCCCAGGGCTAGTTAGAGCTTGCTTAAAGAGTGTATTCAAAGCATGGAGTGGGAGCAGTTAGGCTTCATGGTCTATGGATATTATCTCAGTACTCTGTGATTCGCTGATGACATTGCCTTGTTAAGTAACTCATGGGACCAACTGCAACCCTAATGATAAATGGTCTAGACAGAAGAAGCAAGCCTCTTACCGATATCGCTCAAAAGAAAATTGTATAAGTGTTGTATCCTACCGCTACTGACCTATGGGGCTGAAACATGGAGGTTAACGAAAAGAGCTCTACTTAAGTTGAGGACAACCCAGAGTGCCATGGAAGAACGGAAAATGACAGGTGTAACGTTAAGAGATAGAAGCGTGCAGAGTTGCTCAGAGAAAATACTCAAGTTTCTGAAGTTGTAGTATAAATTAACACGAAATGGGCATGGGCAGAACATATAATTCGGAAGGAGGATAACTGATGGTCTCTGAGGGTAACCAATTGGATTCCAAGAGAAGTTGAGCGTAGCAGGGGGTGGCAGGAAATTTGGTGGGTGGATCAGATTAAGAAATTCACAAGAGTGCAGTGGATGCAGCTAGCACAGGACGGGGTTGATTGGAGGAAAATGGAAGAGGCCTTCATCATGCAATGGGTATAGTCCGGCTGATGATGATGAGGAGGATGATGCCGATTGATACCATCGCATATTCTCAGTAATTTTATTTCAGCGCACACAAAGGGTTTGTCATGCGCCACGTACGCGCAATACTTGTTGTTGGGCTATTTGGCTTGATTCCAAGCTTGCGGGACTCAGCGCACGAAGACGAAGCACAAGAACAAGAAGGACCACAGGAAAAAGCGCTGAACTAACTCATAATTGTAAAACAGCGCAAACAACGGTGCACAAGAACGCGCACCGAGCACCGTTGTTCGCGCTGTTTTACAATTATGGATATATATTACCAACTAACCGAAATGAACATTCCGATGAACTAACAACTTTTATTTGAAAAACGAGGCGAACCAGTGTCCAAGAGGTGCCGTATTAGGCCATGTGACTACGGAAATAAAAAAATCTTCATGAACCAAACTATGACATAAACCTACAGTATTGTTTAAACCTACACAGATCAGGACAAAATGGTAAAATATCTTCATACGCCCGAAACTAACTCTGGTAAAATATTGAAAAATCTAAACGCTTAAGGCAAGAAGGTAAACGAAAACACAGAAAACGAACATACAGCCACAAGGAAGGAGAAAATAAAAGATCGCTAAAAGCTTGACACTACGCATTATGAAAAAAGAAGAAAAAAGCCCGATGAACAATGGAGCGGCTTAGAACTAAAACAGGAAACAACGAAAAGCTAGACAGGTTTGTAAAAAATTACAAAACAATAAAAAAGCGAACTAACACAGCATAAAACATCAAGAAAGGGAAAGTCAAATCGCTAACGATGCTATAAACATTGATGTGAAAAACAACAAGCAGCTTAAACAGTGCTGTTGAGATTAAAATGTTTTGTTACAAAGGGGTCAAAGACATTGAAGGCATGCTGACACACTGATCCTTCAAATGGAGTATGCTGGCAGCTTCTGTCATCTCAGTGTCGTGTTTTCCATTTACTGTGGTTCTTTCGAAGTCAGGCAAGCAACATTATTCCAAAATTTTGCAGCCACGGCAGTAAATGCCTAGATGGCGGGTCTCTTACTTCACATTGGTATCGTGTTTTCTAAGTCTCTCATTTAAGTCTCTCACTTACTAACTACGGTACTTTTTGCCGCGTGAGACAGGATTTGAGTAAATGACTTACTCCAAACATTGAACAAACGCCTGCTGGTGGTGAGTGGAGCAAGCCCTTCTCTCTTGTTATCTTTCCTTCATGCGGTTGCACAGACCAGATAACCGCTCAGGAGCACTGAAAACAACCTCGATGCCGAACTTTTAACCAACTGTTCTTAATTTATGGAAAATCATATGCTTATAACGCATAGCAACCAATTTCTTTCAACTGTTTTGACTTTCTTTTGCTACTGCAATTTAAAATTTTTACTTCGCTATATCTCGCGCATTAACGCATAGGTAGGCAAAAACAAGTTCCTACGCTACAGAGCCTAAAGCAAAATCTATAACATTTATGCCGGAGATGTTTGTACAGAAAATTTGTTCAAGAACTGCTTTCTGAGCTGCGTGATAGTATCGCCGATATTTTGTCTCTTTATTAAACAGTAGGACACTATTTTAAAACAATATATACTTACAATCGTACTCCACCTCCTCAGTGCGTCGCTATCAGGCCTTCTTCGCTCATCGCTGCTTGAAAATGTGTAAAAGCTCAATAAACCTGTCAGTGAGAGACTACACTATGTTTCCCCATAGTTTAGCAGCTCGTCCTCTTTCTATACAGCGCTGCTGGCTTTATCCTGTTTCTTGGACGACGAGCGCAGCCTATGCCAATATTTTCAATTAAAATAATCTGAGCAGGTCCGTTTGGGCACCTCATGAAGTCCTTCCTATCTCCCCTTCTCCTACCAATTTCTCAGAATGGTGGAAGAGTGTTTCGTGTCGTCGTTTTATTGAGACTCAAATCCAAAGCCCATGCTTGAGACATAGTTGAGTCTCTGAGTAGAAAACCAAAATGTGATGTTTTTGCACTGCGCATACTCAGAAGTTTGGAGTCCAAATTGAAATGACATGAAATCAAAGCATAAGCTTAAAACAGTTTCAGTAGAAGAATACAGATATTGTCGTAGCTGAATTTTCCTATCAGTGAATTGTATCATAGATGCGCTCGGATATGCAATATTGAATGCTTTCTAAATGCAGATTTTGATTTTCTTTCAACGTTAGAGGTTCAGCACGACTTGTGATGATGATTCTTCCCGCTTGTTATTAGTGCAATTGAATGTATCACCCTTGCATTGGATCTCTAATTGTACTCCAAACATCCGCCGATAATTGAGTATGCTCTTTTTGTACTGTGTAAAACAGCTCATGTGCGTTCTATCGCGGACTGCCAGTTTCAGAGCTTCTTGGGCACCTGACAATCTGTTCGTAGCAGCTTTCATCTCTTCAACATTTCGAGGATGTAACATTTTTTTTCTGAAAAGCGATGTCAGCTGAGGTGTATAAAGGCTGTTGGGACTGCAGACACAGAAACAAAAGTGCGAAACAATTTCAGAATTATTTATTTCCTTTGTGCGTGAAAGATAAATCCTTCTCGCCATCTATGGTGCATTGTGAGCATAACTTCACGTGCATGAATGTATTCATGCAAGCGGTGGCAAGTCTTTACACCAACTTTTTTTCTGGCCAAGTAATTGTTGAAGTTCATCCCCATGCTTAATGACCAGTTGCACGTTCTTAAGCCTTCCTGGCAAGATACCTCCTCAGATGCTGATTGTATCACATTCGTGCTGCCTCTCCCTGGTTGTTAAGGGATGCCTGGTGTTACACTAATCCGACAATTCTATTGCAGTTTTTCTCGTCCCTTGTTGCAGAGAACAGCAATTTATGAACGCGTAGTTATTTGGCCACACTTCGTGCAATCGATATTTGTTTTTAAATGTATTGCAGTCTTGTTGCTCACGCAGGTGACAGGATCTTAAAGGAGTTCTTTGTTGTGACACCATCGCGAATTTTGCCTAGCACGAAGCAGCCATATGCCGCGTCATGGGTCAGAGATGGTGAGCGCTTTTGCATGAGGTGCATACATTTTGGGCCTTATAATGCTGAAACCACCGCATATAATGTGTTTAGCTATGGAAAGTGGCTATGCGCACCAGTCATCGCGCATAAGACCTACAGGTGGAGGCTGCAGTCACCGGAATTACCCGGAAGCACTGACGACGAGGTCTGCTACCATGTGCGATTACCCTATGAAGCTGTTGGGAAATGCCTTAAACTTACGTTGTCTAGGCTATCGAGTTTGTGCGGCTATATCTGCGACCAATCATGCAGCAGAAAGCAGCATGGCGTTACAAGAAAAAATCCAACGACACTCCAGGAAGAAAGGAGCTCCGCTAGCGAACCCCATCGGAGGGAGACAAAAAGGGCTTCAGCGAGACACCATAGACCACATCAAAATAAAGCGGGTCATCCAGCGCGCTTTTATGACCAGGCTGTGTAATGAGGCATGTCAGCTTCTGAACTCAAACAAAAGAACTATTCTTGAGTTCAAGGTTTTTTACGCCCAACTGGAAACCTGCAACGACGACTTACGCTTGTAGACTGAGAATATGGAGGTTCTTTAAGAAAACGTTTTGACTGAAGATTTCTTATCTTCCCTAGAGTATGAGAAAACTGCCACAAAAACAATGACGCTCCTTTCCCACCAAATCGAGGCCCTTCAGTCGTCTGCTCCTGCTACCGACCGCCGTTGGTTTATGAAGGGAGCAGTTGAGCTCCCTGCAGCGTCAGCATCATCCACGAAAGCTCCTTCACCGAAGTAATTCGCCGAGTCACCTTTCCGCTTTACTGCCGATTCTGTAATGAAGCTTAAGGAGACACAGGTTGAAAGTTTTACAGCGGTCGAACCGATGTCTGACTTCCTTTTTTCTGAGTCAGTTCTAAAGATATTGTCGAAGGAACCACAGTACCCCTAAAGATCGCGTATTGTCATTGATAAGAGTGCTGATTTCAAGCTGTTCTGGAGCGATGTCAGCGATCACGATGGAGTGGCTGTCATAATGTGGGACATACCATAGGAAGAAGAGTATTGCAAAGAGGGACCGATCGAGACGGGGCTCTCGCAGAGTAAAGAAAGACTCGAGCCAGTCACACACATTGAAAGTCGGGCAGAGGAGTCTGTGCAGTTTACCAGCAATACTGTTTTCGGTCCGCCAACGAAAGAAGACTGCGAACGAGCGCAATGTGTTGACCCTGCGCCTGTTAACGTGCCGACCAAGCGATCATCGAATGGAATCGCCTTTATCGGCTCTACCGGTCGGAAGTACGAGGTTTGCAAGGCGAAGCTTATTGGATGTAACGAGGATCGAGGCTCCCAGAAGCCTTCAACACAGAACGAAGGAGGTGCAGGAGAAGACTCTGAGTGAGACAGGAAAGACAGCGAACAGCAGATGTGCTCAGCCTTCTGCGAGAGAGCGAGGGCAAGACGCCTCAACAGCTGTTCCAGGTGTCATGCCAACCTCTTTAGAACTTACAAAAAAATGTGAGCTACAAAGCGAAGATCTTGTTTCCGGTGTTATTACACAACTGGATCAACTGAGTCATGCAAGGCTGCAAGTACTTGTGCAGTGCGTAAGGTCGATGAAGAAAGAAAACAAACCGCGCAACTGCCTGGAAAAGCGGCCACTGCTTTACAAGCACAGAAAGAAAAGCCCGTGCGCGGAAAAATAAAACGGTAGAAACAGAGCGTGTTGTGTTAGAAATTCGTGTTGTGTCAGAGTGTATGAGATGCGTCTGTGCTGAGATGAACAACGTCAATGACGCTTACGATGACAGTGGAGAGTGACGAAGCTATAAGGCCTTCATGTCGGGGAGAAGGGCTTTCTCCAGCAGATGGCGTCAAAGTCCTGCGCCCAGTATGTCTTGCGCCAGCTGTCCCACATTGAATATATCGCGCCCTCCACAACGAGCACCGATGATTGAGAGTGAGCAAGAACTTTACGAAGTGAGCCTCAAGCCAGACGTACAACACGAACTGCATGAAACCATCAGTGCTCTGAGCATCGAGACTGTCACTCTTCTGGAAAACGCGGAACAGCTAAGGAAGCCCTTTTCTTACAAAATATAACGTCCCCTAGAAACAGTGCAAGTGGTGTCGCAGCTATAACAAGAAGGGGCAGTGCGCTGGTTTCCGTCCAACAGAACCGGAACCTCTGGATATCGTGCAGCATTGGAGAGGGTCATGGCTACAAGGACGCTCAAACAGATCAGCCATGAAGCTGATATCCCGAACAGTTGGAAACTCCAAAGGGACCATGACGCGGAACTGAAGCAGATGCTGGACGAGCACTATGAACTTCCGGTATACAGTTCTTACGACAGCATCTTGGACCCCAATCTCAGTCGGAGGTCTTCATCATAACGGATGCCACAAGCAGCGGGAAAAGTCGCCAGGTGCCACAGTGCATACTGGGCTCTTACATGAAATGAGGAATTGATCTTGAGCGATGTATGTACTCGTTAAGCGCCGACGACTCAGCGCAGCGTGTTGCTTGGTTTATAGCAGAACGGTTAGAAAAACTTAGCCAGACAGTACGCTACAGTGTGCGATTCGAAACTCTGCTTGCATGACCCTACAGATCGATCCACTTTTTCCTGCATTTGGTGACCTTTTGCTGAAGTTGGAAGCCTGTCTTCGTGGAGTATCTTCGAGGAGCCGGAGATAAAGATTGTCAAAGGTGGTCTGGTGTCCATCTCTTCTTCAGCAGCAAGACACTATTCTGATTCGGAGTAGCACACAGCTATATCAGTATACATTAGCAAGAGGAATAAGTGGCATCAGTATCACATTTCTCATAATGATTTAAAATATTTTCACCTGGGGTACCTCTTATGATGTTCTTAACTCTACTGCCCATAAAGCGATCGAAAGCTGTATTCAGTGGTTTAATGCCGAAAGAGAGCAATATATTGGAAAGTATGTTAACATGCGTTTATAACGGCCTATGTTTCAACGTGAAATATGTAGTGAATGTTTTAGAAATACATTTCTTTTGAAATCCTGCACTACGTCGTGGCTTTCACGGCATTTTTGTGAAAAAATAAAATAAAACACAGGCGCACAAAACATAAAAATAAAAACGTTTCTTGGCATGAATTATCACGGACCGTGCCCTCCAAAGTTACTTTCATTTGCCAACAGCAGCGTGCTTCCTCGTGCTTAAGTCACCAACTGATGCTGCCTATTAAAAGTAAATTGCTTTACATAATCAATTGAGGAAAAATGTCTGTCATGGAAACTTCGGGAAATATAAAGCAAGGGACGGAGTAGCAACTGCTTCACGGCCGCCATTTAGCTGTTCTTGCCAATCCTGGAGAACTGACAAGTTTGTTCTCTCGTAACTTGATAAGAAACAAAATAATGCAACATATCTTCTTATATTTTTATCGCCTACTTCTTTAGCATTGTTACAAGAATTGTGAGTAAAACAGGAATGGGTTTTTTTATAATTTATTTTTAAAAGCACTCTTACAGTCAAAGACGCAATATTTGGCCTAAGGTTTCTTAAGCGTCCCCTTGATTTATAGAAAAAAAGTTGATTGCCGTGATTTCTGCCCAAGTGCCTATTAGTTTGGAACATTTAAAGAAGGTGCGGCTTCTAATCGCGGCGAAAATAATTCCTAAACAAGGCCTTATTTCTCAAAATTGTAGTTGTTGACTTTTTTCCTTGGAAAAAGCAACTTTTCCCGAATGGCTGAAAGATGCCTAACTTACTCTTTGCCACCTGTAGCTCGAGTGAAAAAAATATATTAACCCTGACTTGAATGACTTCACTTGCTTACTTCATTGCAAAATGCGGACACAGCGATTTGTTGGAAAAGTCTGCCTTTGACGTGCAATGTTGGTATCTTTTTCTCCCCTAATATTAACATTAGAAAAATAATCATTGCACCTTTGACATATTGAGTACTACGTGCACAATATATCCAAAAGAATAACTTAAAAATAACAAATAATTGGGAGTATGATCTCTCGTGGAATCACCTGGGCATGTTTTTATGAGAATTAAAAAGTAGGTACACGAGGATGCGCGCACGAAAGCGGCCTTCGCTTGCTCAGTCACTTAAGGTTTATTCGATTTGACTGAACTAGCTGCATCAGGTCATTGAGTGCAGCATTTCGGAAACGTTTTTTCAGTGCAGCGCGTTGATTGCTATTTCTTATGCAAAAAGCCTTGTTCAGCGCGAGTTCACCGAATGTCTGAACTGGCCATTTGTCAAGTGGAGCGAACATGTAGCTCTAGAGGCGCTACTGTCGCGCTGCATCTAACAAAGTCTGAACTAGATTCACTAGGGGAAAAGCCATTTTCACGCTCTCGGCGCCCCCACGGATCCTGCCAGAACAAGTGCAGAAAGTGCAGCCAAACCAAGTAGACCTTTAGTGGCCAACACCAATGCAAACGTAGCCGACACCGACATGCATAACGGTTTGGATGTCTACGCCCCTCCGCGCATAAGTAAATACCAAAGAGGTTAGAGAAAACAGCTGGAGTGGAAGGAGCGCCCGTCAAGTGACGCCTCCTTGACGCCATCATGCGAGGGGCAGTAAAACGAGCAATTTTCCGCAGAGCGTGCCCGTTGCACGAAGAAGTGGAGGGTGTTCAAGTGCGTGGCATGTAACAAAATCGAAACAAACATTGTTGATTCATGCATGGCGTAACATTGTAAGAACCTTGTTAAAACGACACTAGCAGTCAAATTTCAAAAATTGCGCTCGGTAAAGCTCATTACAAAGTGACTCTGCTCCTTGTAATGTGGCGTGTCCCTGTCGCCGCGAGATCGACTTAGAGATGGCGCCACCGTCATTTCCATAGTGGGGATCAGAAGCCGGCAGCGCTCGCAGAAACTCACGCGACGTATGTCTGTTTCCGAGTTTACGGTGGCTTTTTGCCGATGAAAAAGTGCCTTATGCAATGCATTAGCGAGTTACTGTTTCTATAGTTATAATATTACAGAAAAAAATGCGGGATTTACCCAATGAAGCAAAAAAAAAATGCGAAGATAGAAAAAACAAGGCACGCAACCACCCATCTTTTAATTTACTGGCATAGTTTCACACGCTTTTTGTGTTCTACGGCGCTCACAGGCCTGATACTTGGGCCTCAACATGGCATATCCTGTCGCCGTTGTCGTGACGCTGGGACTAAGTCTACCAGGCCTTCACTTGGTAGCGTGCAGAGACTCCGGGTTGATGAAGGATTGCATCTTCGAAGTTTGTGCACTATATACAAGCAGATTTAATGACACTGAGAAAACTTATTTACATGAAAAAAAGCGTATATCAGCAAAATGGCAAGCGTTAAGAGTTCATAGCGAGAAGCGTCTGGATGAGCCGTTTACCCAGGGCTCAGAGCGTCATTTCGTGCTCTTCAACGTCCTTAAATCCCCCTATGTCCAGCCCCTTTCTGAAGATGCTGACCAATCAGTTCTAGGGCACACCCCTCAGATATCGGCAACCAATCGAACACATCACTGCACTGATGGTCTGATGCACTGACTGGTCCAGTATTGTTTCGTCGGGCGTAGTCACTTGTCGGGTTGAGCTTGGGAACGGCGAGGAGGTAAATTTAGATTCTTCTGCAAAGATCCGCTATGTTGGTTCCGGCAAGTGGATTTCCTTCTCAGAAACCCAAGTGTACGTGCGCGCCACGAATACTGCTCCCAGCATTGTCCCTTTCCGGCAATTGCAAATCTTTCCAGCATTCACGGGAAATCCTCTAATGGCCGTAATCCTTATGCTCCTTTATTCTCCTGTACATCAGCGGACGTATCACTCCGATCGTCTCCTTTGGACAATAGGCATTCCTCACTTGACAATAGCGCCTCAAGACGGGAAGGGTGAACAGTTGAACAAAAGCACTTCCGGCTATTTCTGACAGGGCGACGTTTCTTTGTATTTTTCTTGACGTTCCCTTGACAGGGCCAACTTGGCAGTTGTAGGGTCACGACAAAGCAAAGCATGCTCACACAAAAAGATTCATGTGAACAGGCTCACTTAGAGCCCTTGCAGAAACTGCACATATCAATACCATGCCCACAGGCGCACAATAGTGCGCGCAAGCGCGGACCATGCACGGTCACAACTGTGTCTTATACGAGTGAGACAGCAAATTTAGTGTCAATCCCACGCACATACAAGGTTCATGCTCTTACCTGCAGTATTTTTGAGTGAATAGAGGCCACCTGGTTCCTTATATCGTACTTGACTCGATTATTACGCAGGTTGAATGTGGCACTTACAGCGTACTGCCCGGCTGGTTGCCGTAGACTGAGTGGACATCAACTCTGGCAAGACAACCAGGCACACGTACTCCCCAAAAATGGCATTACACCGACACTTTACAGAAAAACTTCGCCGCACAGAAAAGGTGACTGCTCACGTGTAGAGTGGTGAATGGATTGAGTTTGCCGAGCACACAACAAAGCGGATGCTCGTTGCGGCAGATAATCTAGTGTTGCACTGCGAAATGACTCTAATTATTTCACGAAACCGAGGGAAGTATAAGGAATTGCAGATGTCTGTGATGTTGAGAAATGGTAAATTAATAGTTTAAATATTTTGTTTTGAATTACAATAAATTTCACTATGTGAAAGACCTTTTACAGACTTGACAAAATTTAGGACTATCAGCGATAATTGTCAGTATCGTTAAAGTGCATATGCTACAAATCGGTAGCTGCGAAGACATCCTAAAAACTGCGCTTGGTCGCTTTCATGCTCTGGCAAGGAATTTTGAAGGTTGAAGATTTCTTAATCATTGTAATTATTGCTGAGCTGTCACTTGGGGCGGTTCTGTCGCTTACTACCAAAACAGGTACCGGATATGAAACTATCCTGAAAGAAATGAAGTTCATCTTATCATGGGACTATAATGCGTATTTATTCCCGTACTAAACAGCGATGGTTACGCTCGTGTAGAGCTATTTTACTCACTTTGTCAGAAACAACCAGTTTGCTCGAAAGAGAGTGCAGACGAAAAGGGGTTCTAATGATTCTAATTAGCTACCAGTGTACATCGATCTATGTTTACTATGCAATATTTAGGTTAACAGGTGCTGCGAATATTTGTTTCTCAAACGTTCGAGCATTTCTCTAATGCGAAATGTGCTCATTACCACGGTTACAGATGCGCAGATTGCTTGAACAGAAAAAAAAAGAAAAATGAAATGCATATATGTGTTTAACGCGCCGTGCGACATCGGCTATATGACAGATGATGTGAGGGCGGGCCTTGGAGTCGTTGACCACGTCCGATTGCTTAACATACAAGGAAATCCCAGAGCCGAGGAGCGTCTTTCGAAACGGCCTGGATCGAACCCCACGTTCTCAAAATGAGCAGTCGGGCGTCCTACAACTGCGACACCGCGACAGAGGTTTAACAGCGAAAAACAAAAATACTCAGACAACTCTATCGTGGATACAGAAGGCACAGAGAGGCTTGTTTAAACTTAATTTCGCTATTCAGCAGTCTGCGGTCGCATGCTTCAGTAGTTGCGGTATTCCAAACTGAAACGGAAATATACGATTTTTGAGCGTCTTCATTAAGGTTTATTGACAACAGCAACCTGTTTTGCTTTGTCATGGCGCCTAACAACAGCTGGGCTTCGTTCGAGACATCGCTTGTCAAAGAATCCCAAGCGCCGAAGAACGCGACTGGTTATGTCTTTTTCAGCATGATCGACATGCTCGATATGGACAAGTTATCTTTTTTAATGGAGCGTGGGGTAATATTCATATTCATTTATTTGTTTTATTTAGACCATACTGCAGGCTGAGCGCCCAAACAGGAGTGGCATAGATTTCTTTTTCATTTTATTACCTTAAAGACCCCTTTCGGGGTATTATATAAAGGGTGGGTTAACAAATAAGTGAGATTTATAATGTTCGAATATGTGAAGTTACAGTTGTCGCAAACGTCGATGGGCCATTACATAATATTCAAAAAAGCATGAAAGCACAAGGTTGAAAACAGACCAACACATTTAGTAGACCAGTGGAAGCGGTTATTACTACACCTAAAATATGAGCAACAAAAATCTGACACAATGAAAACCGACACCCAAGAACTGACAACAGGCAAGATTTAATAACTCATTACATATTTAATTCCAGAATATCTAAAGAATGGAGAGAGAATGGCTAGGATCAAGTTCGAGTTTGTGATTAGGTAAAAGAGATAAAAATTTGAGACGGAGGAATTTTCTACTTGCTTAGAGAGAGACAATATGATTTGCTGCCATTAATTTAGATACCGAATCGGTGCGACCATATTTGGAGTAAATACAACGCATTGCCCCTCTCTGAATTTTTTCAAGAGCATTTATATTGCACATCGTATGGGCGTCCCACACTGTGCAAGCATATTCAAGCCTAGGCCTTATAAGAGTTGTGCATGCGAGAAGTTTAACATGAGCGGGAGCATCCTTAAGTTTGTATTTAAGCAGGCATAGATTGCGAAAGGCTGAAGAGGAGATGTTTAGAATATGTGTGTTCCAGCTGAGGCGGTTATTTAGTGTAACGCCGAGATATTTATACTCCTTCACTTCGGTTAAACAGCGGTCCTGGACAGAGTAAGTTTACTGAAGCGGTATGAAAAAGAACTGAACAAGGGTAAATGGGGTACGCCTCAGTTCGCAGATGAGCCAACGTTTCGACAAGTGGACATGTCTTCGTCTGAAGCGGGTATCCTTTAATGGTTCTGCGAAGCAAGACAGGTATTTCTGAGTTAAGGAGCCCGCCCCACTCCTACCATTGTAGTATGTGAATTAGTTCAACATTAAGTGCGTGCTGGTCTTCAGGTACCACAATTTTATTAAAGATAACGCAGTCATCGGCGAAGAGATGAATGTTCACGGGATCGTGGATCACATTAACTATATCATTGCAAAATATCAGGAAGAGGGGTGGCCTGAGAACACTACCTTGCTGAACACCAGAAGAGACTGGAAGACAGTCAGAGTTTGAACCATTTATATGCACGTACTGATAACGACTGGTTAAGTAGGCGGAGATCCAGGCAATGAGGAAACTGGAAAGTTCAAGCTGCTTTAATTTGAAAATTAGTTTGTCATACGGAATACGATCAAGAGTATGCTAAGTTCAAATATGTAGTATCTATTTGTCCAACTCTGTCGAGGACAGGAGCGAAAAAATGAACAACTGTTGTTAACAGTGTTGTGGTTGAAAACCCCTTTCTGAAGCCATGCTGGAATGGAGATAGAATAATGTGGTTATTCAGGAAGTCAGAGATGGGGGGTGGGGGGTAAGCACTCACTATGTGTTCAAGCAATTTACAGGTCGATGATACCAAGGAAATAGGGCGGTATTCAAATATATATAGTGGGTCGCCTTTTTTAAACACAGGCACTACGCGCGCTATCTTCCAGTCACCTGGAAGAGAGGAAGATCTGTTTGAAAGCTGGAAGATTAATATAATGTACCTTGCTAATTGCTCTGCATAGCGCCGGAGAAGTAGATTTGGAATGCCATCTAGTCCTGGGGATGATTTTACTTTCAACGTTAACATCATATAACAATGCCCTCATATGAAATAATGTTAGTGTCAAGAGTATCACAAGGTGTGTTTACAAGGGGTTTACAGATGAAAAAGACACTGCTGAAGGGGTGGTTGGAATGCGATGCAATAGAATCAGGATCTGTTATTAAGGTCTCTTCATGTGAAATGCGCTCAATAGGTTTCTTACGTTCCCTAACAAAGTTCCAAAATTCATCAGGATCTGATTTGATAAAATTAGGCACGGTAGTGTTAAAAGAAAAGTGTATTGCTGACTGAATGGAATTCGAAAGGGGGGACAAATCTGGATAAAGTCTTGTGAAGCTGTACGGTTATTTATTGCCCGCTTCGCTTTACTTTTTAAATGTAATATATCCCTAGTCATCCATGGATTACGTCTAGCAGTCTTTTTTACTTTGTTAGAGACGAAGGCGTCAAGATAAAAGAAGCATACAATTCATTTGCAAGACGCAGATATGTAAGCAAAAGCACACAAGAACCGCGAAACAAACAAAAAGCACTCTTGTACACTCCGTACTCACGCAAGTAAATCACTGCGGGCTGGCACGCGACACGAACACGCCTCCACGCTGGGTAGGATTCGCCATTCTGGCGCTAGTTGGCGACTCTGCTCGATCTCTAGGTCAATAACGGCTGTTTATTTTCTGCTAGCTTTGCAAAGAATCTAGAGGCGCAAATACTTTGAGATCAAGCTGTTCGCTGAGAAGGCTGGCGAGCAAAAGGCGGAGACCGTTTATGTTTGGTTCCTTTTAATCTTTAATACTTTCACTGGACTAGACCAACGGCACAGTTGCACATACACTCTATGCCGGCTCGGGTATTCCCGGAGGGGCTACAGGCACCGCTAATCATTACATAGGCTTAGCATAATTTCTAGTATATATTAAAGTATAAATGGCTAATGAATCAGCGCGCGATTATTACGGGACGCGTATACAGATAGTTCGGTCGAAAAGCCGTCGCGGTACCCCAACATTGAGAAACACTTACAGGAAAAATATGGAGTCCTTGTGTGGTGCTTCTGAGGCAGTGGCGTCGTATATCGTGTACAGGAATGACTTGTTAAGTCAGGTAACGTAGGAATGAAGTTGGATTACGGGTCGATTAAGGAGAATTAGGTGGAGAAAGTTGAATTAAAGTTTCATTATGTTGGTAGTAACAATGAGTTAGTGAGCAAGAGGCGATTAGGGCGTATTACGTTTAATTAAGCACGATAATGCTAGCTTAGGGCGGAATAAGTTGGATGAGGGTGGTGCAAGCTGTAATATGGCAGTTTATGTGAAACTAAAAATTAAAGCTCAGCTACTTTGGTCATCTGATGAGAAGAGAGGAGTCGCTGGAGAAAGATTTGATGTTGGGAAAGGTTGAGGGTCACCGGAGAAGGGGAGGGCAGCGAACTCGATGGTTAGATGGCATCCTCGAGGCACTGCAGATGAAGTTATGTGATGTTAGGAAGATAGTGAGAGACCGGAAAGCGTGGCGTGACATGGTCCATAGGGTCACGAAGAGTCGGACACGACTGAACGACTGAACTGAACTGAAGAGTGATACATTGGGAATAACTTAGATTAGGGCGGGTTATGTTTGATCAAGGATGATTGCGTTGAATAAGGACGATTACAATGGAATGAAGGGGATCACGCCGAATTATTGCTGATTAGGTGGCATTAAGTATGACTAACAGTTAGATTAATGAGGAATTGATTTCGCATCCAAAGCACATGATTATCAGCACTCTACTTGTTGGCCATTCCTTTGCCCGATGGGCCCACGAACTGACTCGAGGCGGGTAGTGTAAACACAGGGATTTATTTCTCACATGTCCAGAGATCAGGGGTGTCTTGATCGGGAGCCAGCGGAAGGAGCACCTGCACTTCCCATACAAAAATTTCCTATGATCAGCTATAGAAAATCCTTTGTATGGTCGGCTATAGAAATTTGGCCCAAATATCTATAGCCGCTTCTATGGCTGTCTTTAGGTTTTTCTATAGTCTGTTCTATAGAAGTCTTTAACCTGTTCTATGGACTTATGGCTCCCTATTTACTGCAGTCTAGCATTTTTTATGGTCAGCTATAGAAAATCCTTTCTATGGTCGGCTACAGATATTTGGCCCAAAAAGTTATAGCCGTTCCTATGGTAGCCTTTAGGTTTTTCTATAGTAACCTATTCTATAGACTTATGGCTCCCTATGTACTGCAGTCTTTAGCATTTTCTATTGTCGCATACAAACGTTTATGGCCAGCTATAGAAAATCCCGTGTATCGTCGGCTATAGATATTTGGCCCAAAAAGCTATAGCCTGCTATAGAAGTGTATAACCTATGGACTCATTCTGGTGTCCTGATGTAAGTATTTGCAGTCTTTAGTATTTTCTATGATCAGCTATAGAATATGCGCGCGCGTGTGTGTGTGTATGTGCGAGCGTATGTTTGTGCATGCGCAAGTGTGTATGTGCATGTGTGTCATGCTCTATATCTTCGGAAGTTTATTTTAAATTGGATGAATAAATAACTGAAAATTGGCCAGCAGTCCCCACGGCTAAAACCATCATGGGTCGGAGGTACTGCAGGCGTACCTCCATGCGGCGACAGTACTCCCACCAGTTATACCAAGATTGTGACGAAATCCTTTTGTCGTACAGCCTTGTAGTTGATGACATACGGTTTCTCGTTGCATACAGCACAAAACTCTTAATAAAGCTAACGTACAAGTCGTACGAGGGATTCGAACCGACGACATATGTACTTTCATAGAAGAGTGTACTCCTACTGATCTATAGCTTTTGGTATATACAATGTTCTATAGCCAGCTAAAACAGGTTATATGACGTAGTCTGTAGCTTTACAGGCATTGACATTTCTATAGACGGCTAAGATAATTGTATGGCTACTAGTGTATAGCTTTGAGAGCATGCACTTTTCTATAGCCAGCTAAAGCAGCTTATATGACTTGCAGCCTGTAGCTTTAGAGGCATTGACATTTCAATAGACAGCTAAAGATAACTGTATTACTACTAGTCATAGCTTCAGGAGCATACACTTTTCTATCGCCAGCTAAAGCAGCTTATATGGCTATCAGTTTGTAGCTTTAGAGCCATTTAAATTTCTATAGACAGCTAAAGATAACTGTATGACTAATAGTCATAGCTTCAGGAGCATACACTTTTCTATCGCCAGCTAAAGCAGCTTATATGGCTATCAGTTTGTAGCTTTAGAGCCATTTAAATTTCTATAGACAGCTAAAGATAACTGTATGACTAATAGTATATAGCTTTAGGAGCATACTACACTGTTCCATACCAAGCTAAGCTGCTTATATGGCTTGTAGTCTGTAGCTTTAGAGACATTCACATTTCTATTGACAGCAAAAGGTAACTGCATTACTAGTAGTCTATAGCTTCAGGAACATACACTTTTCTATAACCAGCTAAATTAGCTTATATGGCTTGTAGTCTGTAGCTTTAGAGACATTCACATTTCTATTGACAGCAAAATGTAACTGTATGACTAGTAGTCTATAGCTTCAGGAACATACACTTTTCTATAATCAGCTAAATGCACTTATATGGCTTGTAGTCTGTAGCTTTAGAGGCATTCAAATTTCTATAGACAGCTAAAGATAACGGTATTACTAATATTCTATAGCTTCATGACCATAAACTTTTCTATAGCTTGCTAAAACTGATTCTATGGCTTGCAGTCTATGGCTTGATTCTATGGCTTGCTTTAGAGCCATTCAAATTTCTATAGACAGCTAAAAATAACTGTGTGAATAATAGTCTATAGCTTCATGGACATATGGTTTTTTATAGTTAGTTAAAGAGATTTTGTATGGTCCAGAAGCTATAGACAAAGTGGTATAGAATTTTCTATAACTGCCTATAAATATTTGAATGTCACTTTATAGCCGACTATAAAAGTCCATAGATAGACATAGCTGACCATAAACTTTTTCATTGAAGTACATAGACCAGTTTTGTATGGGTTAAGACGATGCGGTGAGGAATAGAGCGAGGCGACAGCGTGTTCGCCCCTTTACAGCCCCCGCGCAGGGACCGGCTATCCCGGCATGTGCGCGGAGAGGAATGGGCAAATGGGCGGCGCATCCGTAGCCCCAGGAAAGGCGTTCCATTCAATTGTGGCTGGCGAGGACCCCACATCCTCCCAATCTCAAAGTCCGACCCGGGGTCGAGCAACATCATGGAATGTCCGAGCCCGGGTCGGCTTCCAATAAGCAGGCTTGTCGCCTGGCTCTGCCGGGATGCCCGCTCAGCGGTTCAGGAGAACAGCGCTTCAGGCACAGCCACCAGCTCCGCTCAGTTGGTCCGTTGGCTGGGAAGCAGCCGGCATGGCGGGACGGTGCTATCTGGTTCCTCTACGGCAGCGGCCACTTCCTCGGGGTTACAGAGCAGCTGTGGGCTAGGCCGCTGATACACCCGGCAGCGGCCCGAAGCTGCTCCTCCACATCGATGGCGACCTCTTTCAACATGGCGCCGCACTGGATTCCCCAGCACCCCTTTTTTGCAGGCGCCTCCGCCCCGGGCACATCTCGCTTCGTGAGGGCCTGTACTTCAGACCTGGGCAGGGGGCTCTAAAACCAGCTTCTTTGAAGACGACCAGCATGGCCGCGCTGGTTTGATGATGGGCCACAAAGCGCGACAAACTAGGAGGGTGCCCACCGTTTAAACGGGGCCTCCTTGAACCACGCGCCGGGTGCGGTTTACTGCCCCAGCGAAGGCGTTCCTCCCTGGCTGCTGCAAAATGTTATCACATTGCTTTCTGAAAGAAGCGAAGACGATAGACGAAGTAATGCACTACCTATTTCTTAGGTTATAGCGTTGGTTGCGAACCGAGTTGTTACTTGTACGCCTTACTTTAGGGGAGATAGATGCATCGCCTTGAGCTTTAACCGCTTCGCAGTCATCGTCCTTGCAAAGGTTGTAAGCCTCATGATTGCGACGTGCACCGGACCAGCGGTTTCACCGCTTGTCAACACCCGCAGCTGGTGAGTGAGCGGCGTAGTCCGTGCCGTTAGCTTTGAACGGTCCAACCCACTTGTGCGCTAGCGACGCTGCGAAACTAAGCGGGTTAGTTGTTTTCAGTACCAAGTCACCCGTTTTAAAAAGGACGTGACGACGACCTTTGTGTACCGATCCGCCTGCTCCATGCGCGCGACATCGAGAAGCCGCGCACTTCACTGCTTCAAGACGTTCGGGCCCCGTCACGTCAAGTAGGGCATTCTCTAGCGGAAATGCGATATCTTTCCCAAAATTCAACTAAGCGGGTGTCATACCCACCGAACTGTTCACGGTTGTTTTAGTAGCGAACGCCAGTTCGGACAGCGCTGAGTCCCAATCTCTGTGCGGCTCGACCAGCACAGTGCGCGACCAGCATACTCTTAACATTCCGATTGACCCTCTCGGTTATGTTGCGCTGAGCGTGTAGGGAGTCGTTTTCCTGTGGCGGATTTGAAGCACCCGACATGAATTCATGAAAAATTTGTGTATGAAACATGGAACATTGTCTGTGATAAGGTTGGAAGGAAAACCGAAACAAGTGAATGTCTACAACAGTTTCCCCCAAATCCGTTCTGACACAAGCTTCCTAAGGGGGAATACCCTCAACCCACTTGGAATAGAGGTCCGTTATTACCAGGGTATATTGGTTTCCGCGCGAACAGAGGAAGCGGTTTAGTTGCCAACTACCGGCTTCATCATGCCAGCGGACTTCCCCGCCAGAGGCTTGGCTACCTGGCAAACAGGACATGTATGGGCGTATACCAGCACTTCCTTTCTCCTACCTGGCCAGGTCGCGACACGACATAACTTCTATGTCTTACTCTTGCTGCATGACCTGCCAGCGCGGAGTCATGAGAGTACCGGAGGGATCGTTTCCGAAAACTTCTCTGGACCACGACTCGGAAAGTGGATGTACTCGCCTCTTCCTAGTCAAGTTGGGGGATGCAGCAGAGCAGTAAACCAACATCGCATAGCAGATAGGCGTCGTACTTATGCTCAGCGTTCCCGGTGGAAGCTGCACTACTCGCAAGCTCTGTCAGCATCCACTGATATAGAACGTCTGCTTTCTAGGCCTCCATCAGCTCCTCCCTACTGACCGCTACTTCCCAAGACAGATTTCTCTCTGTCAGGCGTCAGCCACCGTCCTCAGCAGCTGCGCATTCTCTCTCTCGCAGCACAGTGCGGGACCTCTGTTCGCCTCCTCGCTTTCTTTAATTATGCGGGGAGGTACACTCGCGTCCGCCCCAACCCCTTTCCAATAAGGGTGACGCTGCTTTCAGCAGCGCTGGACGGCGCCTGTGATGCGCTTTCGCCAGCTTTCCATAGTGCGTGGATGAACCATCGGCCACCTTATTCACGCTGCTCCAGCGGTACTCAAAGCATACGCGTAACCACGAAAGTGCCTGGTGATCTGTCTGAACGTTGAAAACCACTCCGTCTAGATACATCTCGAACTTCGACGACGCGAATATTATCGCCAGGCATTCTCTTTCGGTCACGGACTAATTCCGTACCACCGATTGATCGTGCGGCTACTGAAAAGCGACATAGCGCAGCTTGCCCTCGTTTTCTGCAACAAAACAGCAACTATACCGACATAACTAGCATCTGTCTGCAAAATAAACTGCTTGTTCAGGTCAGGGAGGCACAAACTAACTTTAATCGTTATCACGGGAGCTAAGGCAACAAATGCCTCATTCTGTTCCTTGCCCCAGACCCACTTCGAGCCTTCACGCAACAGCTGGTTCAACGCCCTTGTGAGCTCTGAACAACAAGGGATGAATTGCCTGCACAACACAACAATTCCTAGAAACCTCTGCAAAAATTTCACATCTATCTGGTAGGGGTAGTTCAGAATTGGAGGCAGTTTGTCATCGCTCGGTCTCAAACTGCCATCATCAACCACAAAGCCCAAGAGGTTCACTCTCTTTGATGCCAACTGGCCTTGCTTTGGATTGATCGTTGGACCGGCCCGTCTCATTCTTTCAAGAACGAAATTCAGGTTAATGAGGTACTCTTCGAACGACTATGAGAATATCACAGCGCTGTTGAGGTACGCCATCGTGTAGGTGAACTCTGCATCGCCCAGCAGGATGTCCACCAATCGCATGAACGTGCTCGGGGCGTTAGACAAAACAAAAGGGAGTTGGGTAAATTCTAAGACCCCGCGGTGGCGGGTGAATGTTGTATTCTGTATGTCACTTTCTGCCAACTCAATCTGCAGGTACCCTTTCCTTGCACCCAGGACTGTGAAGAACCTCGCGTTCCCTAACGCGTACATCACAGCCTCGATCGACTGGAAGGGGTACGCAACCGTAGGCGTCAGTGAGTTGAGCTTTCGATAATCAACACACAGCTTGACCGTACAATCTTTCTTCGGCACTAGAACCACTAGAACTCTCAGGGGCATTGCGAGGCTCTCACCGTGCCGGCATCAATCATCTTGACAAGGGCGCAGTCGAGAAGCTGTCCCTTAAGCGCGCTTAGCGGCCGCGGGTTACATCTGAAAGAGCGCGCATCACCCGTTTCAATCTCGTGCTGAAGCACGCTGGTTCTACCCGGTTTCTCCGTGCACAAAGCCGGAAAGGAATGTTTCTGCAAGCCCTCGGCGCTGACTACCGGGTCCTAACAAAGACACGATAATTGCTTCTAATGGTCCACCGTCGTTCAGCGTCGCGCGGGAGCCGTCTGCCATTTAACTGTGGACGCCAGCCCACTGGGCAATGCATTACTGCCTAGGTGCGCTAAAATAGGAATGAGGGGGTGAAAGGACTGTAGTGATAGCCGTTTTCCCCCATTGTCGAGCACAATGCCTTCGCCCGAAAGAAAATCTTTCCCCGGAATAACTGGTATGACCAAGCCTGGCGGGTAGACGAAGATGTGCCTCCTCCTTCTGCCATCAAAGCGCATCCCGAGACGCACTTCTCTCTCCGCTTTTGCCTTCCAGGCTGCTAAGCTTAAAGGGGTTTCGGCTGGCCTGGCACGAATTTTACATCTACGGTCGGCCTCTAACACGTCGTCACCGACCAGGGACAGCATTGAGCTCGTGTAAACGAGTGCAGAGGAGCTTTTACCAGCTAACCGCCCTAGTATAAAAGGGCTTGTGCGCAACACCACTCCTTGCGCTCTACAGTGGAGAGGAACAAAAGCCTCTGCATTACCGGTGCGGTGGCTCGATGACGCGGCGTGGTAGTACCCTTCCCATTTTCCGCTGGGACCCCGCGAAATTCTCCTACCGACGGCGACAGGCTAGTGCTGCCAATTATCGCCGCCGGCAGGCAGAGTTTCCCTGCATACGGCTCGCTTGACACTCGCGTGCCACGTGGCCCGGCTGGTTGCAATTTCATCAAAGCAAACAGCTCGCCTGCCTAGCGGTCGGGGTATCCCGCATTCCATGAAGCGGTTGGGGGCGTCTTTCCCCTCTTTCCGCGCCTACGCGGACGTTGCTGACGAGCCTGGCTCGATGCCGCTGCTGAAACTCATAGGGTCAATAGCGCGAGGAGTAGCGGAGCCTTTCGCTGGCCTTTCTTGTCCTACCGTCATTACCTGTGCTCCGCTCCTCTAGGAGGTGTTCCTCTAGCGCGCCGCGGCGCGGAGTCTTGGCCTCCGGCCTAAGAAAATTGCGGCTGTAGCTATTCGGCTGGTCTGGGAAGTGGATGGTAGCTCAATTCAGTGAGTAAATCCGCCTGCACTAGCTTCGCGTCCTGTGCTAGGGCCTCGTGGTTTGCAGAACCCCGCCCCGAAAATATGGTTTGCAGCGCGGATGGCACTACCTGATCACCGCGCGACCTGATCATGGTCGGTTGCCGCGGGATCTGCTCTCTTGTAGAGCTCCAGTATTGCGCGTACATACTCGAGGAAGCTCTCCTCTGGGGGCTGGGTTCGCAACGCGAGCTCCTCAAGCATTCGGCGCTCGTAATCGGGCGGCAAGAACTCGCTGCGGAAGGAATTTATTAAGTCTGCCATCGGCTGCAAAAGCAGGTTGGCAGAGTCTCCATCGCGCCGCGCTCTCGACAAATGCTACAGACCGCACCTGCCCTATAATCAAATCCTCTGGGGAACTCAGTGACGTCTAATAATCATCGAGTTCTTGTAAGAACTCGTGGATTGACTTCACGTCCGTGTAGCCGGAAAAGGTGGGGACCTCTGCATTTATCCACGAACGCAAGACTGTCACCTCAACGCAACTCAACAGAGCAATCGAGGACCACTGTCTCACGCTATGTGCGCAACAGTGGAACGAGATATGCAACGCTGCCGACGGCCAGATGCACAACGGGAGAACATGGAACTTGCTGAAGCATCTGCTCGACGAAACCAAGACTAAGTCACACCAAATGAACCGACTGGCGAAACTCATCCATCGAGAAGTCATTAAACACGGCTCCGATATGGTGATGAAACGCATCAGCGACAGATACCTACCGACTACGCCCACAGAGGGCCACAGGCCGTACGGGGGGCTGCCCAACGCCCGTCTCGACAGAGATATAGACGTAGAAGAAGTTCGCACGGCACTGCAGGACCTCAACAGCAGGTCGGCGCCCGGGCTGGACTGCATCACGAACAAGGCGCTTAAGAACCTCGATGACAAATCCATAGAAAGCCTCACGAGCTATTACAACAAATGCTGGAAAACGGGAACGCTGCCGACGCAGTGGAAGAAGGCCAAGATCATCCTGATCTCCAAGCCAGGTTAGCCATCCGACACGGACAACCTCCGACCCATATCACTCACATCTTGCGTGGGCAAGGTGTTGGAGCATGTCCTGCTCAACAGGTGGCAAGAATACCTCGAGAAAGAAGATCTCTACACGGAAACGATCATTGGCTTCAGGCAGCATCTAAGTACCCAAGACGCCATGATACAACTCAAGCACCAGATCATCGATGGCAACACCGGCGACAGCAAAGCAGTACTGGGACTCGACCTGCCGAGCGCCTTCGACAAGGTGAAGCACTCGGCGATCCTATCCAAAATCTCGAAACTCATCATGGGAGAGAGATCATACAATTACATCAAAGACTTCCTCACGGACAGAACGGCCGAGCTCATCAGAGCGGGGGACCTCCAAGCACAGGACAAGAAGCTGGGAAGCACAGGCACACCTCAGGGATCGGTCATCTCGCCGGTGCTTTTGAATCTCGTGATGATAAGAGTGGCCGAAAGGCTCAGGAACATCAAGGAAGTCCGACATATGATATACGCGGACGACATAACGCTGTAGGTGGAAGTGGGCAGCGATGCCCATATCGAATCCACCCTACAGGCGGCGGTTGATGCGATCGAAGACCAACTCGACGGAACGGGGCTCAGGTGCTCGCCGAGCAAGTCGGAGCTCCTCGTCTACCCGCCCGTCAAGCACCGCAAGCCCAAGAGCAGCCCGAGAGAGTACGAGACAATCAAAGTCAAGACCAGAGAGGGAAACGCGATCCCAAGAGTCAACAAGATCAGAGTGTTGGGAATGACGATCGAGACGCACGGCTGAAACGGCGAGACCATCACCCAGTTCATTGCGAAAGCGGCGAACGCCACGAGACTACTGTAACGAGTCACGTACAAGAAACGCGGAATGAGGGAAGAGAGCCTGATCAGACTGATCCAGTGGAAGAAGAGCGAGAGAAATAAGATAGATATACTCATCCGCGGAGCCTACAAGACGGCACTGGCACTGTTCGAAACAACGAGCACCAAACGCCTGCTGCAGCTGGGGGTGCACAATATGCTGGAGGAGAGAGTGGAGGCCCAACGCGCCGCACAACTCGAAAGACTCTCTACTACCAAGGCCGGCCGGAAAATACTGGACAACCTGGGAAATGGATATCAAAGCAGGGAGCAGACGCAGCTCCCCGTCCCCGATGAGATCAGGCGCAACATAAGAGTGGACTCGGTACCGAAGAACATGCACTCGGAGTATAAGAAAGGGAGGAGAGCAGCGAGAGCCAAGGGGCTGATAGACCAGCACGTGGCCGACACACACGCACGCTACGTTGACGCGGCTGAGCACGCCAAGATACACGGCTTCACGACGGTCATCGTCGACGCGACCGGCACCGTTCGCTCGACCGCCAGCACGAGATGCACCAAGGCAGAGCAAGCGGAGGAGGTGGCCATCACCCTGGCCATCGCCGGCCGCGACTGCCACACAGTGCTATGCGACTCGAGGCAGGCGGTGAGAAATTACGCCAAAGGCAGCATAGCGAAGGAAGCGGTGCACATACTGTAGGCAACCAAGAACGACGATGGCAGCAGACAAGTGAGAATCAAGTGGTTCCTGGCGCACGTGGGCGAGGCGTCAGACCGCCACGCCAACCACAACGAGACGGCACACGCCGAGGCGCGCGCGCTAATGGACCGCGCCTCGGTCGATTGGCCGCTGTGGTTCAGCACCAAGGACCGAATGACCGACTACAACGAAATAACCAAGCCGTTCCACCTAGCTCGCAGAACTCTTCCACCCCTTTGCTCGGGGCTCAGTCGAGAGCAAGCTGTTTTATTCAGACAGCTACAGACGGGCTCGCTCCCCAGCCCGTCGCTGATGCACAGATTGTATCCCGATACGCACGCGACAGACAAATGCAGTCTGCCGAACGGAGACGGCCGGCTTCGCACACACTCTGTGGAATTGCAACAAGTACCAGGAAGAAGCTAAGTCTGGGAGGATCCCGCCGCGACTGGAAGCAGCCACAAGGAGCGACAGTCAAGACGAACAACTCTGGGCCGTCCAGCAAGTCATCAAGGCGCTGGCCCGGCAGGGAACCAGCGAGCCGGCCACGGCGAGCGGGGACCCAGGCCGCACGGCCGGTGCCCAAAGGACGACGTAAGCCCCGTCCGGAGCGCGCCCGCGCGAGCGCGCGTTCTACTGCAGGTCCCAAATAAACGTTTTACCAATCCAATTCAATTGGGTCACCTGCCTCATCCGGGGCGGCCTCATTGGTAACCTGCGTGGGCTCTACTGCGTCCCTTACCTCACTCCCAGATGCACTGGCGTCCCTACTCAAGAACTAAGGCAGGCCGGAAGGCTCCGAACAAGAATTCGCGCAGGACCACCACCTAGCCCACGTCATTAGGCTAGTCACAATGCTATTTGCAGCGACACACTAAGACTAACGCACGTCCATCTACAGAAAATACAAACAATTTACTTCTCTATCTACAAATATAAAAATAAAATATCTCTCACAACCAAAAGGACCGCGCGCAGCCCCAAACGAAATAAAAAACGCTATACGAACTATTACATTGCATCGCGGCTGTTCAGGTGCGCAAGCCTAAACTCTAAACGGCGTCGCGCCTATCGAACAAAGGAGGACAACCTGGAGCCTGTCCGTGCGTTCCATGGTCGGCAGAGAAAGTATCCACGTGGCTGCTAATCAAGCCTCACGTTGTGCGTCATTTGTTAGCGATTCCTATGTTCGAGGGGCACACGAACTGTCTCGAGGCGGGCCGTGTAAACACAGGGGTTTATAGCTCCCATGTTCGGAGATCAGGGGTGTTGTGGTCGGGAGCAAGCAGCAGGAGCACCCGCACTGAAGACGATCAGGCGAGGAAGCGCGAGGTGACGGCGTGCGCTCCCCTTTATAATCCCCGCGCAGAGACCTGTTATCCCGGCACGAGCGGGAAGAGGGAAGGGGTAAATGAGGTGCGCATCAGTAGCCGTGGGAAAAGCGCTCCCTGCAATTGTGGCTGGCGCGGACCCCATATAATTCAACGGAAAAAATCGAGTAATGTGTAATAAAGCGAACAGAGAACGGGCCGCATCGGTTTCGAGATGAATTTCGGATCATTCAGACCATTTAATTTAATGCACATCATACAGTGCTAGAAGTGGTGAGCATACCGCATCTCATAGCCTACAATCCTTGGGCAAGCATTTCTTCAAGCTTTGCGAAATTATAGTGGAGCTCTACAGAAACCAGGATTCATCCCCCAACAAAATAGTGGAATATATTGCCACCTAGCGTTGCCAGGTGGCGCATGACTGAGTGAAGAACGACGAAGTGTCGCTTGCGGGTTTTGCGTCTGTGCTGCTCACCGCTGTTGTGTCGGAGCTAACCCCTTTGCTATTCTTTATATCCTCAATCACCTTGTACGTGACATTCTGGTGGAGGTGCGGGGTAAGATCACCTATGCAAGAGTCTCCATCTGAAAGACGTCGCGCCAGCCCTGTGCCATTGGACACCCCCGTGCATCGCTGCAGTCGACGGCTCCAGGGACTGTCTCCGGAGTTTCAGCAATCACCCGCCGCCATGACATCTAGTGCTTCTGCTCAGCAGGTAACGGGCGTCGCACCGGCCTGTAACTACACCTTGCAGGCCCCTCGAGTACCGAAGCCTTTTCATGGTGACCTCTTTGAGGATGTGGAGGACTGGTTCCTTCAGTTTGAGCGTGTCGCTGCTTTGAACCAGTGGGACGATACTGCCAAACTAAGGAACGTCTACATCAGCCTTGAGGATGGCGCCCGGATCTGGTTCGAGAACCGAGAGCAAATGTTAACATCGTGGCAGGAATTCCGTCGTCAACTGCTCGAGGCCTACACTAGCGCGGATCGTCGCGAACATGTAGAACGTGCCATTCACTCCCGCATCCAGATGCCGAATGAGAGTGTCCAAGCATACGTCGAGGACATGACGCGCCTCTTCAGGCGAGCCGATCCCGCCATGTCCGAGGACAAAAAGGTCAGGCACTTAATGCATGGTTTCAAAGAGCAACTGTTCGCAGGACTTGTGCGCAACCCACCGTCGACTGTAAATGAATTTCTTGCGGAGGCCGCCACAATGGAAAGGGTGCTCCAACAACGTGCCGCGGCTTATAACCGACCTCTCCATACTGGCACAACTGCGGAGTCATTTGCATCTTCCGAGCGGCATCCTGATACTTTGCGCGAACTAATTCGCAGTGTCGTGCGCGAAGAACTGAGAAAATTCTGGAACCCCCTGCAGCAATCGCCAGCTTCCGCTTCTGCTATAGTGCAAGAGGAGGTACGACAGGCGCTCAAGAGCCGTCTTTCGCCTCTAGTTATGAGCCCGCCATTGCTGTCGGGGACCGAAAACCGTCCCACATATGCGGAAGTTCTGCAGTCAGACTCCTCCTTCACCGCCACCCATCCCCGCGCCGCCTACAGTTCCGCTGCCCTCGGTGCAACCAGTGCAGTACTTCAACGAACGTCCCCTGCCCCGACGCAAAGCCGACATTTGGCGCACGCCTGACCGCCGTCCACTCTGCTTCCACTGCGGTGAACCAGGCCATCTCTACCGGGATTGTCCTTATCGACGCCTCGGTCTTCAAGGCTTCCGCATCGACTCGCCTCCTCCCCGGTTTGGTCAACGACCCCGCGTTATTGAAGAGTACCTGGCGGAACAGCGTTCATCTCGTTCGCAGCGTCAGTCCCGCTCCCCTTCACCAAGGCGCTCATCGACGTCCACCCAAGGCTCCTCGCGAGAGGGGCAAGGCCGCTCGTCTAGCCCTGGTCGGGAAAACTGAAAACAGCGACCTTCGGGGGCGAGGCCGCTGGTAGTCGCTGCGTTGAAGACCTCCCGTCGTCGCCGCTTCGATCCGACCGCGAGCTGCTGGTACCGTCCCCTAGGGAAGCCAAAAGCGTTTCTCTGGACATTCCTGTTATTTTAGACGGTCGCACTCCAGTCAATGCATTAGTGGACACCGGTGCGGATTATTCGATTTTGAGTGGTCGCATGGCGACTGTTTTGAGGAAGGTGCTCACTGCTTGGCCAGGTGTGTACCTTCGAACCGCCGGCGGTCATATAATTACCCCAAAGGGGATGTGCACGGCTCGTATTCAGATTAACAGATATACGTTCATTGTTAGTTGCGTCGTTTTGAGTGACTGTTCCCGTGACCTTATCCTCGGCATTGACTTTCTGCGAGAATACGGAGCAGTTATCGACCTGCGAAATAGACGTGTCACATTTTCGATGGGACAATCTGCCGAACGAGATAGTAACAGTCCTTGCAGTGCCGCACTTCGCGTTTCCGCCGAGAGCGTCTCGCTGCCGCCGCGAAGCAGTGTTCTTGTGGAAGTCACCTGTGACGATTTGCGTGCCGGCGATGCTGTAGCGGAATCGAACCATTCACTCCTGCTTGCTCAAGGCATCTGCGCTGCTCGAAGTTTATTGTCGCTTCACAATGGCCGGGCTGCACTCCTTGTCACAAATTTTTCTAATGAGCACCGGCACTTGTTTCCGGGAACTGCTACCGCTTTCGCTGACCCTGTTACGCACGATCCGGTCTGTTTTACATCCACGGCAGTCGAAACTAATGAGCCATTTCTTGACAACATCGACATTAACTGCCTTTTGTCGAAGGAGAAACGGCGGGCCTTAGAGCTACTGTTGCTGGACTTCAAGCACTGTTTTGCTTCTTCCTCGAAGGTTCGTCAAACGCCCATCACGCAACATCGCATCATTACTTACGAAGACGCTCGCCCTATACGACAGCAGCCTTATTGTGTGTCTGCCTAAGAACGAGAAGTGATCCAGACGCAGGTTCAGGAGATGCTGGATGATGGTGTTGTGCAGCCTTCACAAAGCCCGTTGTCCTCACCAGTAGTCCTGGTCAAGAAGAAAGACGGCACTCTTCGATTTTGCGTCGACTATCGGAAATTGAATAATGTGACAAAGAAAGATGTATACCCGTTGCCGCGCATCGATGTCTCACTGGGCAGATTGCGACGTGCGAAGTATTTTTCATCTATTGATTTGAAAAGCGGCTATTGGCAAATCGAAGTAGACGAAAGAGACCGAGAAAAAACCGCATTTGTAACTCCAGATGGCCTATATGAATTCAAAGTACTCCCATTTGGATTGTGCTCTGCCCCAGCTACATTCCAAAGGATGATGGACACCGTCCTCACTGGCCTCAAGTGGCAGATCTGTCTTGTGTACTTGGACGACGTAGTTGTTTTTTCCGAAACATTTGACCAACACCTCGAACGCCTTCGAGCTGTACTGGAAGCGCTCCGTTCTGCTGATCTCACGCTGAAGCCCGAGAAATGCCACTTCGGGTATACACAACTCAAGTTCCTTGGCCATGTTGTGAGCGCCGATGGGGTGCGCCCGGATCCCGAAAAGACTGCTGCCGTCGCACGGTTTCCCGTTCCAGCTAACAAGAGGGCTGTTCAGCGCTTTCTCGGCCTGTGCGCATATTATCGGCGGTTCATTGCGGACTTCTCTCAAATAGCGGAACCTCTAACGCGCCTCACAAGGAAGGACACCGCCTTTGTGTGGAACTCTGAGCAGCAGACGGCCTTTTCTTTGCTTCGCGAGCGCCTTCAAACATCCCCTGTTCTGGCGCACTTCGATGAAGCGGCTGACACAGAGGTGCACACTGACGCCAGTAGTATCGGTCTTGGCGCGGTCCTTGTTCAGCATCAAGACGGGATTGAGCGAGTAATAGCCTATGCTAGACGCACACTCTCTCGCGCCGAAACCAACTACTCCACCTCGGAAAAGGAATGCCTGGCGGTCGTGTGGGCCACTATGAAGTTTCGCCCCTATCTTAACGGCCGACCATTTAAAGTCGTCACGGACCATCATTGTTTATGCTGGTTGGCAAATCTGCGAGATCCATCGGGACGACTTACACGCTGGAGTTTACGACTTCAGGAATTTGACATAACTATTGTTTATAAGTCAGGCCGCAAACACGAAGACGCTGACGCGCTGTCACTAGCCCCCGTTGACACTGACGATGCTGCAACCGATGGCGACAACGGCTTTCTAGGAGCTCTCAGTGCATCTGAGCTCAGGGATCGACAAAGAGCTGATCCAGACATCCTTCCATTCATCGATTATCTGGAAGGGCGTGATACGACGCTCCCTCGACGCTTATCTCGGCACATTGGTTCATTCTGTATGCAGCAAGGCGTCTTGTATAAAAGAAACTCCCAAGGCCAAGAAAGAGCTTTCCTCCTGGTAGTACCATGCGAGCTCCGTGCGGATATTGTACTTGCTTACCACGACGAACCGACGTCTGGTCATTTGGGTTACTCACGGACGCTTGCTCGAGTCCGCAACATGTATTACTGGCCAGGACTCTCCGCAACTGTGAAACGCTATGTAAGAAGCTGTCGCGAATGCCAGCGCCGTAAAACACCGCCCCTGAAGCCTGCCGGAGTTCTCAAGCCCGTTAGAGCACCACGTATTCCGTTCGACCAAATCGGCATGACCTCCTTGGTCCTTTCCCTTTGTCGCAGGCGGGAAACAAATGGATAGTAGTCGCTACTGACTACCTGACCCGATACGCTGAGACAAAGGCAATCCCTCATTCCACAGCTTCCGAAGTAGCCGAGTTTTTCATGCATAACATAGTCTTGCGGCATGGCGCCCCTTCGTATGTCATTACCGACAGAGGGACAGCTTTCACTTCGCAGCTCATCGACCACATATTTGAGTTGAGTTACACGACGCATCGCAAGACCACAGCGTACCATCCGCAGAGCAATGGTCTTACCGAAAGGTTAAATAAGACGATTGCGGACATGTTATCAATGTACGTCGATGTGCAGCACAAGACCTGGGACGAGGTGCTGCCGTACGTCACATTTGCGTATAATACAGCCCAACAGGAAACAACGCGCTTCACACCATTTCGACTTGTGTACGGGCGTGAAGTTCAGAGCATGCTCGATTCCATGCTCCCATGCCCAGATGATGACCAGCTTCCGCCAGAAGCCCAGCAGTACGCCATCCGCGCTGAGGAAGCCCGCCAGCTTGCCCGTATGCACATCGGGCGGCAGCAGACCTCTGACGCGGACCGCTACAACCTCCGGCACCGCCAGGTTCACTACAAACCTGGGGATCAAGTCTGGGTGTGGACACCAGTTCGCCGTCCAGGCTTGTCAGAGAAACTCCTTTCCCGCTACTTCGGGCCGTACAAAGTGTTGCGTCGTGTGAGTGATGTCAGTTATGAAGTTATTCCAGACGGCGCCGCACTTTCAAAACATCGAAAGCCCAGCTCGGACATTGTGCACATTGTGCGGCTGAAGCCGTACTACCAACGATAACGCACGGCCACCTCCTGTGACGACTCTCTTACTTTGCACACCGTTCTCACCGCCCGTGTTCACTTTTTTTTTTCGGAAGGGGGAGTAATGCCACCTAGCGTTGCCAGGTGGCGCATGACTGAGTGAAGAACGACGAAGTGTCGCTTGCGGGTTTTGCGTCTGTGCTGCTCACCGCTGTTGTATCGGAGCTAACCCCTTTGCTATTCTTTATATCCTCAATCACCTTGTACGTGACAATATTTAGTTTAAAGGACCAACTGAGGCCTGTCCTTTCAAGGCTTACCTTATGTTCGAACCAATTGAAGTTCAGTATGCAGCATCAGGATCATGACATTAACAGCGACTTGTGTGACTGGAGTTAAAAAAACATGCAATGACTATGTCGATTTGTGGGTTGTAGCTTTATCCAAACCATAGGAATATTGGTGAATAATGTATTCTGACGAGGAAACCATGCCTTGTGATACCATTCGCCACCGACATGTGCGTGAGCCGAAGCGGCCGCATCGAAATGCAGCGAACGCAAGAACATCAATCAAAGGAGCGAGCATTTAGGCCATTTCAGCGCCGTGCACTCGGACGCCCAACTCTTCCTTCCGTGGAAATGCTCCAACGTTTTCAATCAACACCTGACGCCATGTGTGTGCATGCGTGTGTGTGCAAATGCTGGCCAAGCCTAGCGCTCAAGCGAGGAGGGTGTCCTTCGCCCGTTGACAGAGGGGTCTTCCGCGCCGCCGCGATTGAGTGACTGAGTCAGCAAAGCTCAACCTGACATGAATCTTACTCTCTTACCATCGGAACTGCCGAGTGTTTAGAAAGCAGTGGCTGCTTCCGCTGCGAGGGAGACTACTCAGAGACTATGGAGAGACGATGCAGAGACACATGCTTTGTGAGCGCGTCAGTTTTCTCTCCGGGCCTGCTTCTCTGCCCTTTCCTGCGTAATGCTGTAATAAACGTTGCTTTTGTTAGTCAACGCCTCGTCTTTATCGGGATTGCTGATGGCTTCCTCCGAGCCACCGAGCCGCAAGGCCAACGCTACCGATGGGGCCTCTAACCGTATCTAACAACTGGTGGCAGCGGTGGGATTACTCAGGGATGACCAAGGTGTAACATTTGGTGGGCAGAGGTGGGGTGACCCATGCGTGACCGAGGTGCGAAAACTCGTAGGTAGTGCTGAGATGTACCAGGCGTGACCCGTGCAACGTAGGAGCAGCTCAATGGCAAGCCGGACGCAGTACAACGAGCCCTGTCTGATGAATGGTGGCCTGCAGTGGAACGACTGCGCTGGATTTTTGGCGGCGAGGTGTAGTAAGTGCAAGAATTTCTTCTACTGAGTTTTGCTAGGCTTCTGTCAGTCTAGAAAACAGAGCTGGTGTGTCGTCGTTGCTGCTCTGTTAATTTGCAGCAAGGTAATAGTGGGCAGTAGAGAAGGCTCTACTCGGAACAGCCATGTACTTGAAGTCTTTGCGCTAACCGAAATTGCTGGAGCTAGCGAAGGAGTTGGGTGAATCTGTCAGACAAATTGAGAAAACCAGAAGTGTTAACGGCTATTCTTGCAATGGAAGCTGAGGGTGCCGAGCTTTCGGAATGCCTTGAGGCCATTGAGGAGCATGAAAGACTGGTACGCCAAGAGCGTGAGGAGAGAATAAAGTGATTTGCGCGTAACAAACCTGATGCAGCTGGACCTTTCAGCATATCGAATGAGCGTGGGAAAACATATAAAGGTTGAATTGCCATTCACTGTAACAGTTCGAAACCACGAGATGGTCTGCTACCGTTCCTCAACGCCGAGGATATGGCAGAGTATTTGGCAGACTTCGAGAGTGTACAGAAGTAAACGCTTCGAGCGAGACTGTTGGGCGCAGAAACTGGTAGCTTTTCTAGAACGCCGCTGAATCATCGGAAGAAATCCAGCGCTTGTTCGGCAGCCGCTTGAAAAACTACAATGAATTTAAAGGGTCATTTCTAATAAAATATCGGCTGTTCCCGCAAGGTCATCGGAAGAGGTAGGAGCGCGAGAAAAACTGTACCAACTTGTACTTTAACTTCACGTATCCGCTGAAAGATGGTGTAACTCAATGGCTAGACAGTCAGGAAGTGTCGGAGCAAATCGAACTTGCACCGGAGTGTGAGCCACAGCTTGGGGAAGCGGTCGAGCAACGCGACCTTTGCAGCGACCCGACCGAGCCTCGAATAGAGAAGTAACGGGTAACCTTGGTCGAGCCACGGGCAGCTGAGACGGTTCGCACTGGCTCCATCGGCGAGAAATTCGTATGGACGCCGTCAAGCGATGTGAACTGCACGCCGACCCAAGTATACTTGTAGGTGATCCGGTTTCATCAAAGATAGTAAGGAACTAACAGCAACTGAACCGCCTCTCGAGCCAAAAGCAAAAGCTTGTGTAGAGCCTGGCGGAGATGGAAACGAGCTAGGAGATGACAAAATTTCGTTTTCCGAAATCAGGTTCGCCATAGAGCAGGGCACGCAGAAAAACGAAGTGCTGATCTGGGAAACTGCGCAGCCCACGTGTTCTGATTAGCCAGGGCAGACTCATAATGAGTGCGCGTCCGGTGTAGAGCCCATGGTAGAGCTACACTTGTAAAGTTGACAGCGAGCGACCAGACAGGGGTAAGCATCTTTTGTTTCCTGATACGTCGGGATGCATTCGTGGAAACAAAAGCTCTCGTAGGAACGATGAGATAGCATACATGGCCCTCAAGCGATCCAACGAACTCCAGCTGTCGAAGGAACTTAATGGTGAGCCGGTTAGCGCTGAGCGATGTGCCACACCAGCAGACCAGGATGACCTGATCGGCGAGGCACCAGAGAAAATACCTAGCTCGGGCACTGGCGTGAGCGGTTGTTGTTCGGACTTGACTGAAAGCGAGTAATGCGCTACTGATCGTGATGCAAACCGACTGCTGGGAGATGACACTGCATCCGACATGCGGAAATCGCCATCAGGGAAAGCGTGCTGCACCCTTTGCTACCCCTTCTTGGCGCGATTCAAAAGCATCTCCCCTTAATTTCTACGCTGATCAATGGCGGAGACAGGGATAAGGGGTGAAGTATTGGCTCCCCGCTGTACGGAGAGGAGAAAAGCCCATTCCTAAGCTGGTTTGGGTAGTTGTGCAGTTGCGAGTAAAGGCACGCGTGTACAAACTCAACTCATCTTCGCTCTCCCTGTGCCCCTCTCTATCTGGGCTCGGCTGTGTGCCAAGTAGGCCAGTTGCGTTGACCTACGACGACATGAGAATGCAGTGAGGCATTTGAGGGGCGAGAATTTCAACAGGTTGCTGCAGGAGAGCTACGAATTTAAGTATGCGCCGTGCATGTCAGCTTCACCTGCGGGTCATGAATTCTCGGACACTTGGGCGCGAATGACACGAATTGATTTGCTTTTTGTATTGCGCAAATAATTTAAAAGTCTTCCTCTGTTCTGTCTTGATATCGCTCCCTTCTGTACTTCTCCTCCCTGTCCTCTCCCTATCCCTTTTATTATTATTTAGAATGATGCTTTCAAAAGAGGCCTAAACTCTGATGTTCGAAAAAGAACAGCGCGCAGAATGCTCGCGCAAGTATCGCCTAAAATGGAACATTCGCGCTTCCGGAGTGGGACCCCCACCTCGAGATATTACAGTAGTTGCCGCGACCGGCAACATTCTTCTCCTTCACTTTTGATGAAGGTTTTATTAGCCAATTAATACTATCACACCGGCAATAAGCGCATGAGCAATGCGGCTGCTTCAGGCAGATCTTGGCAGCACAGTCACGCCTGAAGTCGACGGTGCACCCCAGAATCAACAGAGCAGAATTGTAAGATTCTGCTAGAACAACGAAAAAGTTCCACAAAAAGTCGACCAGCTCCACAATGGGAGAAGGCAAATAAACGGCCCCTGGCTACGGCGGCATACGCTGCATATAAATTTTGAAAGGTGCGGGTACAGGGGTATATGTTTTTTGTCATTATGGACGCTTACACTGAGTACCACGAGGTGAAACATATGGGCAACATGTGCTGAGAGCATTGTTTGTCACGTGCATGCTGCCAAAAAAAATCGTTTGCGACAATGGAAGCGCCTTCATGCCAGCAGAGAGCTCAAAGTTCTCACAAAACAGCATCGCAGCAGACACATCGGCGCTCTACTATCCTGAAACGAATGGTCAGGCGGAGAAACACGTGGTCGAGCTAATACGCACGCACTTGTAAGAGCGAGGGGGGGGGGTCGTTTCAGCGATCCGTAACCAGCTTTCTGTTCAAACACTGCAGTGTACAGTGTACAAGGCACATGCCTGCGCAGCTCTCGCCTGAATTTTGAATAGACAATTCTTCTGGAGCCACCGCCTCAAACTAGCCAGCAAGAAGACGGCCTTGCTGCGTTGCCATGAAATACAAAATGAACAAGGTCTTCGCACGTCGGTTAGATGGAGGGCAAGCTTTGGCGCCAGCTGTAGCAGTTAGGTTCATTGGGAAGTCGTCCTGGCAGCAGTACCTCGTTCAGATCTCAACAGCCCCGGCACTTCGGTGCCCGGGCTGAGGACCCAGTAACGCGGCATGGGAATCGAGACGTCTCTGCCGAAGCCTAAAAAAACTCGAAAATTACAAAGACAAACGGAGGATCCAGGTAGAACGAGAGAAAGAAGATAGCTTACAGGCATGAAAGAGCACTGCACAAGGGTACAGGTGGAAAGTTTCAGTTCTCAGGTCAAGCCAATGTTTCGACAAGTGGACTTGTTGAAACGTTGGCTTGACCTGCGAACTTAAGCTTTCCCTCTCTACCCTAGTTCAATGCTATTTCATAAAGGCAAACTGTGTAATACAAAATAAATTATTCAACAAATTTATACTTAGCAGTATGCAAAACGTAGCGTATAGACAAGCGTCATGTTAGTAAACAAAGATGGCGCTGCGATCGGCAGCATGGGGTGTAGGCGAAAACGTAGCGTGCCTACACGGCGCCAAGTGACGTTGCCTTCGAAACCAGTTGGCTCATGCGAATATACAGGGGCGTAAGCTTTGCTTGTGCGCAGAAATAGTTTGGCTTATGCCTGAAGAGTAGTTAGGCACTTCTGCAGCCGATTACAGCTGGAATCACCCAGCTAAAAGCTGCATCAGCTTCATTCCCCGGGCCCTCAACAGCTCGAAGCTACGGTGGGCGGCTAGTAACTGATTAAGTTAAATGAAAACGTAAAAGTGCTATATATGAGTAAAACTAATAGTCAACACTGTTCAACTCCCGGGCCTATTGCTAGCGCACGAAGTCAGAACAACGATAGGAATGACTGGAAGTGTTTTCATATGACGGCTCTTTTAACGCGATGGCGTTAAGGGTCCCGTGTCGCAGAAAAGTCGGTGTCGTCGTCGCGGCCGCCGTCCCACATCGTCCGGCGTTGGCCGTGAGCGAAAAATCCCAGAAGCATTAATAAATAAAAACGAGTAGGAAAAATCGCAATCTGAGGAATCTAACGTGGGCCTCTGGGGTGCGAGACGAGCACGCTAACCACTCCGCCACGCCAGCTAGATGGTTTGAAATGGACAAAGGCGCGTCTATTGATTGCTTGTTGTCTCAGAACTATTCCTTAGAGAAGAGTATTGTAGCGTATAATAATAATTATGAACATGTAAATTACAGAACATGCAGTTAAGCGAGTGGCAAATTACTTTTCCGCTGTACTTCCTCTTCGTTTGGCGTACACGTAGCGCCATCATGCGTGTGGCGCACGGAATAAGATAGACAGGGAATGGCCTCCGAGATCGTCATCGCTCCGGCTCGGATCGGCAACGATGTTGCTGACGAACTACGACTGCAACCTGAGGTCCGTGCGTTTCGGCAAGGTGGCTGGCAGTGCTTCTACGTCCCGGAAGAATTAATAAATAAAAATGAGTAACTTTGGGCAAGTTAACGAGTGTTGTATCATGTGAACTACGTCTTTCTATCACTCAAGAGCGGGACCAGCAAATGAGTAGAAGGTGGGAACGGCACGCGATAACGCTATCGGGTTTCATTCTTAAAGGCGAAGCTTAAGCGTCCTCCAGATTTTTGATGGCCTTTCTGCTGCTCCAAGCACCTGCACTCTAAGAACGCTATTAGCGGCCACTATAGGGAAGTAGAAATCATATTTGTAAATCACTGTACCTGCACTGTACTGACACTGTAGTACCGGTGATGAAGAGTCACTCGTTGAAACTAGCGAAGGAGGAAACAGAAAAGCCACTTCACAAGTCCTGGCCGTTTCGGAAGTATCACGCTGAGTGACCGCTGTCCTTTTGTATATGAACATATACACAGGTAGTACTGCAGGTGAATGATATGTCACAGCGCTGCTTCCTGCCTTCGATTAACATCATAGGCACACGGAATATCGCGTGAAATCTTCTTATGCACTTTGTAGTACGCGAGTATACAACAAAACATGCATGAGCTGCAGGAGTTTGTTCTTGCGCTCTTCTTCGTATGGCCGTAAAACAACCATGAAAATTAAAGTTGAAAAAGAAATGATCAATTTTCAATGCAGAAGTGTAACACACTTTAGCCGCGAAGGCAATCTCTCTCCGAAGGGTTTGCTTATCGCGCTCAACGTCGCTGCCCTTCGCTCTCATATTTGACTGCAAGAAGGATATGAAAACAGATGCCATTTTTTTTTGTGCCTGGTGGCGCAAAAAACTATATCACGGCTTGCAGTAATGTCTGGAATTGTGCTTGAAAACGCAACAAGCGTCTTGCATCAAATGCAGACGTTGCGGGCTTTTGCCGGCACCCCGAAAGTCACTGCTGTCGCCAGCGTCGCCGCCTCCACACTTTCGTCACGGGATGACGCTTGTCTCTAAATGCCCGCACAGTATTATAAACTATACTAAACGCCAGTGAATGGAGCTTGGTCAAGGAAATGAAACGCATAAAGGACCTGGATTTGACATGAAATATAAAAATAAACAGTTCAAAAATGTATGCACGCGAACAATATACACGTGAGTTAAGTTCGCGCACGGTCTGTTTAAATCACCTGGGCCTCGCTCGTCAACTATGGTGCGCATTTCAAAACGTTTTTTGGGAAAGTATTATTTTAGTTCACGCAAAAAACGAAGAGCTTTAAAACTAGCGGCGGTCCCTGCTAGCACATTTACAACATAGTCCACATTTTTAACGTCCTAGAATTTGTGCGCTCGGAATTGTCTGATTTTAGAGTAAGCGGTCGGAACATGGGAAGGTCTGGGGTGGGGGCGCTGGCCCCTCAGAATAAACGTTGGGGTGGTGACCGCCCCCCCCCCCTCCCCGGTTCCTGAGTCGCTGGAGTTCACATTGCAGCATTCATTCCAATAATAATAATGATATACTAATCATCAGACGACCTTAGTGCAACCGTACTCAATATAAGGTTCGCTACGATATATGATTTGAAAATATTGCAACCATTTCAATTTTAACAGCAAGTGATTAATTAGCGGCAATTATGACGTGCAGTTTTTACAGTGAAATTACACTCGGCATAAGCTATACAACCATACACGACTTCAAGTTAAAGAATTATTTTATCGCAAATTACCTCACCAGCAGCAATTGATTAATTGATTAGGACATAGAATAAGTCCAGTGCAATTATACAGGACATAAGCTGTATAACGACATATGACTCGATGATGTCGCATAAGGCCTAAATTTTATTACCGATAAATTATTCCCCAATGTTTAATAAGGACCTGAAATTATTAGTGCTATTTTACTCGACATAAACTATGACAATTGACAGAAAGGTTTGATGTTGAGGTCAAGCTGTTACGTTTTCACTGAGTAGAGCTATAAACGCCCCAGTACTGGGATATCGTCGAGATTTTGTAAAATCCAAGTGGTTCAAATCGATTCGGAGATATCCCTTATTGTTAAGCTGACAGCCCACAGGATTGCATAAAAGCTTAAAAATCCTTTAAACACTTCAAAGACAGTGGCAACACAGGCGAACAAGTGCTCCCAAGCGCTTCGCAGGTCGTGTCCCCCCCCCCCCCTCAACATGGGCGCCGCAAGCTTCTCCACAGTCCTTAGGCTGGTATAAGCGACCCACCAGTTATTTACCCTCCTTGGCCAACAATCTCAAAACCTGCTCTCTCGCAGGTGGTAGTTAATCACTCGTAGCTCGTAGGTGCTAGCAACCACTCCATGACTGGACAGGTTTGAATAGCTACGTTTACAGGGGCCGCGTGTCAACACGAAAAGCAGCGACTTTGTACCCATGTGAGCGCACTAAAACGAAGTATTTTCACAGCACGCTAAATATTTATGCTTACCAATAAAACCAAACATCTCGTTCATGCGTAGAAGCAAGCCTTCCGGTGAGAAACTTCTATCCGAACTTAGGGCTAGGGTGGAACCAAATCCCGCCATTTCTACAAGGCATGTTGAAATCATAGATGTTTGTAGAAACGCGGCTCAGATTACATAGCGGTGCCATCGACTGAATATTTTATACGAAACCGTCCCGAAAACCCCAATATTCCTACTTCCCCTGTTCTAAAGCCAACAAGTATACGTCGCGTTTAAGACCTATAGGTCTACAAAAATTGCCATTTCGCATATGATCAGCACCTTCTCTACCGTCAAGAATGCTTACTATCAGAAATTCGCTGCGGTAACTTTGCAGGTGTCTGCCACATTTAGCTGTACTCGAAGCCATTTTCCTTTGATTCGACAAAACATTTCCTGAGCAGAATAAAAAAAAGTAAGATCAACACGCTGACTACAATTCGAAATCGTCGCCACTGTCTCATTGAATGCCGTTGTTTTATCAGTTCGAAGTCAGAAGACATTTCACAGCACCATACGTTGTTTTTAATCTGACAAAAAAAAACGTTTAAAATACAATATTTTGTATGCATAGTAAAATGTCCGAGCAGGACCTCCTCCAATGCATCGCTTTCACCCATAAAGCCGGCAAAATGATGGGCTCAGAACTCGGCTATACCTGCGTAGAAAAAAGAATGAGGAGAACTGCCTTAGACAAAATAGACGATCCAGATTAGAAAGCTATAATTATAATTATTTTTCAGCTTAGAGTGAAGTCGTTTCTTTCCTACATGTTACGGTCCTAGTTTCTTTGACAATATTTTTGTACACTTATCTTTTAGTGGTGCATTTACAGCGAAAATAGAGCTCTTTCATTACAAGGACAACTCTCACTGATTACCTGGCCTTTAAAGGACATCCTTGAAGCCATACGGTTGGCCGAGAAGCGCTTCAGCAGAGCGCCCAACTGCGTGTAACACTCGTTGCCGCTGCTTTCTGTAAACATGCATAGCCAAGAGACCGATCCTACCCTCTGTCATTTGAAGTTAAAATTACGAAAATGTAAGGTTGCAATAAACTTTTTAAGTGTTGCCAATAATTGAGAAATATCCTCTTGAGCACATGCATGAGTCTTTCGCGCTGGATTTGGACCTTTCCAGGAAAGAAACATCGCTTCGATTTGGTATCAATCCTTCACGACAAGTGGAAATGAGAACCTGTCAAAAGCAACCAGCCAAAATGACAAAGATATCTTTGAACTTTCTGCTGATTACTTTTCGAATACGACGCCCGCGAGTTCTGTCATTTTTCTGAAATGTCAATAATTTGAAGAAATTTTTCGATGATCCTTCTAGCCGCCTCCAAATTTTACTCATTCCTCCATCTCGCAGTGGTCTTCCCAAGACAAATCTTTGAGACTTCGACACAAGCACTGCCAGAAGTATAACAGGAGCCAAAAAAAGGCACAGTTTTGATTAACGCCTTTAAACGTCTTTACACTTAAATTGATGCATAATGATTTCGCAAAGCGTTATTTGCGCATATACACGAAAGTCACGAGAAACGAGACACCCACAAACTAGTGCTATCTGCGAAATGTTCTCTTTCACAGAATGTCATACCTAACGCAAGACAAACTGGTAATTTCTCCCTTCAGGAAAGTAAAACAAAAAGCGAAGCATGTTACAAAGTTCCAACATCTGGCGGCAAGTTCGTCTTTTTTCCTGCCTGGCAGCGCTTCGTTTTTTTTTTTTTTGATAGGCCGCCCTGAAGACTCGCAACGAGGAAACTTGCTTAACTGTTGAGAATTGCCACAAAACTCATGAAGTGCCTTTGAAGGGGCATTGAGAATAGCTACTCCGGTGGCGAACGCTGGCAATGAGAATTATTCTTCTTGGGGAATGTTGTTTCGCCTGAGAATATATCGCGCCTAATGCGGAAAGTGGGGCAGCGGTGGCGTAGCGATAGAACATCCGCCTCGCATGCAAGAGGACCGGGGTTCAAATCCCGGTGTCGCGCAATTCTCCACCGAAAACAAAATCCGCGTGTCGATGCAATTGCATAAACAGGTTTGGAGTGCGACCTGATGCCGGTGAACACCTCCGGCAACGCACTCCTTCACCAGAACAGGAGTTGGCCATCCTGGTGCAGTAATTGGCCGCAGCCTCTCATGATTAGCTCCATAAAACCCCGGCAATCAGTCACCAGCGGCTGCGGAACAACTGACCACGGTGGCGGTCAGACCTGTGACGCAGCAGGGGATGCTAAAAATTTCTGGCTGCGCTGGACAGGCCGCCATTGGGAACTGGAACCTTAGCCAGTGAAGCTAGTTTAGCAGAGCTGTTAGAGGAACTAGAGGGTATTAAATGGGATGTCATAGGACTTAGTGAGGTTAGGAGGCCGAATGAGGCATATACTGTACTGAAGGATGGGCATGTACTGTGTTGTCGAGGTTTACCGGAGAGGCGAGAACTAGGAGTAGGTTTCCTTGTCATTAAGTATATAGCGGGTAATATAGATGAATTTTATAGTAATAATGAGAGGGCGGCAGGAATCGCAATTAGGCTTAATAAGCGGTATAAACTGAAGGTTCTACAGTCCTATGCACCCACATGTAGTTATGATTACCAGGCAGTTGAAAGCTTCTCGAAGATGTAGAATCCGCAATGCGAAACGTAAAGACGCAGTACACTACTAATGGGCGACTTCAATGCCAAGGTAGGGAAAAAGCAGGCAGGAGACCAGGCAGTAGTTGACTATGGCATTGGCTCTAGGAATAGCAGGTGGGAGTTACTAGTTGAGTTTGCACAGCACAATAACTTAAGAATCATGAATACCTTCTTCAGCAAACGGAAGAACTGGAAATGAACACGGAAAGGTCCTAACGGGGAGACTAAAAATGAAATTGACTTCATATTGTTTCAAACACCGCCATTATGCAAGATGTAGAGGTTATTGGGAAAGTGCGATACAGTGACCACAGGATGGTGAGGTCCCGAATTAGCCTAAATGTGAAGCAGGAACGCAACAAATTAGTAACAAAGAAACCCATCAACGAATTAGCGGTGAGGGGGAGGGCAGAAGAGTTCAGGATCTCGCTACAGAATAGATATTCAGCTCTAACCGAGAATGGCGACATTATCCTAGAAGCAATGAACAACAATTTCAAAGGTATTATTACTGATTGCGTTATAGAAGTAGGCGGTAGGAAAGTTAGAGAGGATACCGGTAAGCTGTTTAAGGAGACGAAAGATTTATTTAAGAAACGCCAGAGTATGAAAGCTTCCAATCCAACAGACCAGATCGAATTGGCCGAGATATCAAAGCTAAACAATAAGCGCAAGGTGGCCGGTATAAGGAAGTATAACATGGAGAAAATTGAGCATGCTGTAAAGAAAGGAGGAAGCCTTAAAGTGGTAAAAAAGAAATTGGGCATAGGCAAAAACCAGATGTATGTAGTAAGGGACAAGGCGGGCAACGTCATCACGAATATGGACAAGATAGTCGAAGTAGCCGAGGAGTTCAATACAGATCTCTACAGTAGCGAAAGTAGTTAGGACTGTAATGAGATTAGCGGTAGGGAAAAACAGTCAGATGTTCCACCAGTGACGAAGGACGAGGTCAAGAAAGCATTAAAAACTATGAAAATGGGGAAATCAGCTGGAGAGGATCAGATATCTACAGATTTGTTAAAGGACGCGGGGGATATCGTGTTAGAAAAACTGGCCACTCTGCATACGCAGTGCCTGGTGTCATCGACGGTACCGGTACCATGGAAGAATGCAAACATTATCCTCATTCATAAGAAAGGGGACTCTAAGGACCTTAAAATTTAGAGACCATCAGCTTACTGTCTGTTACGTATAAGGTATTTACTAAGGTAATCGCTAATAGAATCAGGACAACCTTAAACTGCAATCAAGCAAGGGATCAAGCAGGTTTTTGGAAACGGTACTCTACTATCGATCATATCCATACGATCAACCAGGTGATAGAAAAATGCTCGGAATTTAACCAGCCCTTATACATAGCATTCATTGATTGCGAAAAAGCATTTGACTCAGTTGAAACGTCGGAGGTGATGCAGGCATTGCGAAATCAGGGGGTAGATGAGCCGTACGTGAAAGTGCTGGAAGATATATATAGCAGCTGCACAGCAACCACAGCTCTGCATAAGAAAGTAAGGAAATTCCCATAAAGAAAGGTGTTAGGCAAGGAGACACGATCTCCCTAGTACTATTCACAGCTTGCTTAGAGAAAGTATTCAGATACTTAGAATGGGAGCAGTTAGGGTTTAGGGTAGTAATCTGCGATTTGCTGATGACATTGCCTTGCTAAGTAACTCGGGGGATGAAGTGCAAATCATGATTGATGACCTAGACAGGAAAAGTAGAAAGGTAGGCTTAAAAATCAATATGCAGAAGACTAAGGTAATGTGCAACAGTCTCGGGAAGGAACAGCAGTTTACGTTAGGTAGCGTAGCACCGCAGGTAGTAGGCGAATATATCTACTTAGGACAGGTTGTAACCGCAGATCCGGACCATGAAAAGATAATAACAAGAAGAATAAGATTGGGATGGAGCGCATTTAGCAAGCACTCGCAGATTATGTCTAGCAGCGTACCAGTATCGCTCAAGAGGAAAGTATACAACAGTTGCATCTTGCCTGTACTCACCTATGGTGCTGAAACGTGTAGGCTAACCAAGAGAGTTCTACTTAAGTTGAGGACAACCCAGAGGGCTATGGAACGAAAAATGGTAGAGGTAACATTAAGAGATAGAAAGCGTGCAGAGTGGGTCAGAGAAATAACTCAAGTTTCTGACATTCTAGTGGAAATTGAGATGAAGAAATGGGCATGGGCAGGAGATGTACTGCGAAGAGAGGATAACTGATGGTCGCTTAAGGTAACAAACTGGATGCCAAGGGAAGGAAAGCGTAGGAGGGGGCGGTAGAAAGTTAAGTGGGCGGACGAGGTTAAGATGTTCGCAGGGGTCAAATGGATGCAGCTAGCACAGAACCGGGTTAACTGGAGAAATATGAGAGAGCCCTTTGCCCTGCAGTGGGCATAGTCAGGCTGATGATGATAATCAATGCAGAAAGTGTGTAACCTTAAGTAAACTTATGTAACCAATAAACCACCCCACCGACCTAGCTCCTCATGCGCCGGTTTTCCATAATTTCTTCATCCTGATCGAATCTGGGCTCATCACCAGCATCAGAGAACTAAACACTGGAACTGTAGAACCTGCAGAGGACAGGGCCTGCCAAGAAGATGGCAGCCTTTGATGCGGAACCAGTACACATACACCGGGGCAATTCGGGCCTCGTGCTCTGCCTGGAAATGGGTGCTACGGGATAGCAGTGCTTCAGCGGCGGCCTTGGCAAAATTATCCGCTGCTGAAGAGTACCTAACTGAGCCATCGACCCTTGACTCCTTTGAGTCGGGTGTCCTGTTAGGCACCCATTGAGGCTACACAGACGTTGTTGGGGCCTCTCGATGCATGCCATCGAGCTGCAGCTGCTGTCCTGCTCGGGCGATGGCACCACCCGATTCTGGTCTCCCCACAGCAAGGTGCCCCTGCTCCGCACCTACACAGCCCCGGCCCCTGATAATGGCGTCCCGACGTCCATAGAATTTGTCCGATTGAATGCCAACCAGATGGCAGTGGCCTACGTCACGCTCGGTCATCATGGACATAAAGACGAGAACGCACTGGTGCGTCTCTACAGTTGCCTGAACCCAGATGCGACTGCTGTGACGAAGCAGATCAACTAACTGTTCGATGAGCCATTCGACTTTGCCCGTGACGGTGAAGCCTCATGAGGATAGCCCCATTCGTTTCTTTGACAACACTAGAAAAATAGTGCATTCAATAGTGACCCACCTAGTCTTTCACAAGTCTGGCCATTGACCCAAATGGCCTCTACCTCCTCTCAGGAAGCCACGACTGCTCTATCCGGTTGTGGAACCTGGACAACAAGACGTGCACCACGGGGATGGAATCCCGAGAAGCGCAAGACGCTGGCCGTTCCGCGTTCTTCGGTGAGCTGAGCCTGGGCCGTCCTCTGCGCATGAGAAGTTAATAGACAACAAACACTGGGGACCTGCAAAATGTCGGTATACCTAGCACTGTCATTTGAAAAACAGCGGTATACAAAGGGGCGAATGTAGTCATTTTATTGCTTCTTAGGTGTGCTCTGGGGAAGAAAAGATAAAGTATCGAGAATAAAAAAGAACGAGAAATAAGAAAATAAGAAATACGAATAAGAAAAATTCACACATTTTGCTTCCTGGTCATCATCCTCTCCAACACATCATGTTCTCCCGATTGCACACTCTTCTGCGTTCAAAATATTTGTGGTAGTCATCAAACAAGCGACAGTGCCATTTTTGGTTCTCAGCACACTGGGAACAACACTGCGGTGCTGTTGTACACTTTCACAGGAAGAACCAGGGCAGCTGATACTTGTACTAACCTGAGTTTTCTTTCGAACTAGGGACTACAAATAGAAAATGAAAACAGGCATTCATAACAAATAACAAAGTGCAACTTAGTAACGAATTTTATACGCCACCATTGCATGAGGAGTAATGAATTTTGATTGTTAAAATCATTGTTGATATTATGCAGCCCTCGATTCTTACATTTATTTTCACTTAGTAACTTATCGGTTGTTGCTTATCATTTCTTTATTCTGTTTGTCCCTGATTGCTGTCCGCTATTGTCGGCTTTTGATTCGCAACATAAACTTATAAGTTATGTTCTGTGATGTTACCCACTGTCTTGAGGCGAAACTTATTGAGCAGCCAAGCTTTTCATCCGCTAAATTAACAACGTGACTCAGATCGATATCAAAAATATTATTTTGGACTTCGACATAAAGTTTATTCCGGGCCACATCATTTTTTCTAGCAGTAGCGCGAGCTATGATCCCCAACTGCTCCCACTTATACAACGCCTCGCTGAATGTTTTCAGAGCTATTGTAATACAGCCGGCGGCCGGCTACTAGGGCCTCAATTGCATATTTGGCGGTTCTTTTAATCAGCGTAGAAATATAAGGAAATAAGGCGCTTGTCATCACACACATACGAAGGAATGAATGTTACACTGAAAGCAAGAAAAGCATTGAGACTTTTTAGTGGCTTAACCAATATCAATGAATGGTAAATTAGCATAATGGATAAAAACAATTGAATAAACAGTTAGAGGAAAAATCTTGAGAAACTTGACCCCCGTAGGATTCGAACACGCTCCACCAAATTTCGCAGGCGGTTTTCTACGCACATCATTCAATTGTATACTTTCTTTAGTAGTTGCGTTGCATGTAGCCTATCCCTTAGAGCATTCATCGGCGGCAGGCTCGTCCGGAGCTACTGAGTGAGTACGATTAGTAATTATGCATTGCTAGCTGGAGAACCCTATATGCGACAGGTTCTTCATATCTTGCGTTGGTTCG
>JAJIZL010029700.1:157943-198931 GCA_023969395.1 Amblyomma maculatum
TGTGTGTGTGTGTGTGTGTGTGTCGTACGGGCCATAGAGAAAGAAAATTGGTGGCCAAAAATTGCATCTTGCTGGGGTCTGAAAGCTAGGTGCCTATCACAACCCAGACTTAAAACTGAGTGAATTTTGAGGTCCTCGTGGTGTTCACTTGAAAATTTAGGGAGATGCTTACGTTCCGCCTTAACAAGCATGAATCGCTAGGGTTTCCAACTCGCGACAATATGTTTCTTTTTTATATATATTGCTACGGATGGGATGGATTTATTTACAGATAATGGAGGATGAACTCGAGGCAGAGCAGGTAGCCAGGGAAACGTTGTTCGCTCTTCGTAAGCCTCCTTTTTTAACTACAGTCACTGTACTTTTGTTCACACCGGTCGCTGCGCAGCGTGTGACAATTTCCCCCTTGCAGGCGTAGCTCATCCTCGAGCAAGTCGGGTTGCATGACAGACACAGCGCTTTGCGGGAGCGGCGATAGTGAGCGGTAACTTTGGCGATCTTATAGCTGACTTTACCTAACCTAGTGACCAGGACATAGGGGCCAGTGTACCTGAACAAAACCCTCTGGTACAAGCCTCTCTTCCGTAATGGTGCTCAAAGCCGCACGAAATCTCCAGGCGCATATGTGGACTCAACGTGGCGCTTTTCAAAGCGTTCTTTGGAGTAAAGCTGTGAGGACAATGTGCGCAGGCGGAACAAGCAACGAGCTTCGTCAGCACGACATACCACCTGATATAGACAGAAGGGTCGTCGTGAGGCGAGACGGGGAACATGGTATCCAAAAACGGGCAGGGCATCCTGACGTAGAGCAGATCAAACGGGAAATACCCGGTGATTTTATGCTTTGCGGTGTTATACGTGTATGTCACGAATGGCAACACTGTGTCCCAGTTCTGGTGGTCCGATGCGACATACATGGACAGCATGTTGATGGAGGGTACTATTTGTGCGCTCAGTCAGACCATTGGTCTGTGGGTAGTAAGGTGGGCAGTGGCAGTATTTGGAGCCGCACCATGGAAGTAATTCTTCTACGATGTCAGAAGTGAGCTGTCCGCGGGCGTTGAGGACGACACGGCGAGCACCGTCGTGGAGAAGAATCAAGTGCAGCAAAAACGTCAATAAATCACTTGACATGGCGAATACAAGCTCCGCAGTCTAACATATCTTGTAAAATATTCCACACAGATAACCCAGCGGCGTCTATCTGCAGACTTAGAAAATGGGCAGAGCAAGTCGACGCCAACTTTTTCAAAAGGCTCCGATGGTGTCCGTACCGGTTGGAGAAGCCCTGCCGGTTGAGTGGTGCGAGACTTGAGGCGCTGATATTGGTCACAGCTGGAGACATTGTTTAATCGTCTTATATATTTTCGGCCAGTAAAATCGCTGGCGAAGTCTATGCAACGACGGGAAAACCCCATGTGATCCGATGCGGTGTCGTCGTGAATTTCGTGCATTCCATTGCGCAGATTTCCCGGGACAACCACAAGCACGGTTGCACCATCAGTCGAGTAATTCTTCTTGTACAGGTGTCCATCTTGCATGATGAACGGTGCTGAACGTGCTCCTGTGTTGGCTGTAGCAACAAAAGGTTGCAACTTGAGGTCATTTTGCTGCTATTGACGGAAGGTCTCTGTGCTTGTAAATTGCGTGGAAAGCGAGGCCAGACATCCCTATCTCGTCTTTCGTTGTTGGCAGCGGACGGCGCGTCAAGCAGTCAGCATCACTGTGGCGACGACCACTTTTGCAGGTGGCAGAAAAGTCATATTCCTGCAGGCATATTGCCCAACGCGCCAGACGATAAGATGGATTGCGTATACTTATGAGACACCATAAGGAACGATGATCGGTCACGATCGTAGACGAGTCTATATAGGTATGGGCAGAATGTCTGTATGGCAAAGACAACAGCTAGGCATTCTAGTTCAGTTACGATGTAATGGCCCTCTGTCGTCGTTAAGGTGCGACTTCTAAACGCAATTACATGCTCGGCACCGCCATAAATCTGCACAAGCACCGCCCTGATACTGAAGCCACTAGCGTCAATGTGAATCTCCGTGGCTCCAGCAGGATCAAAGTGATGCAAAAGGGGTGAGAAGGTTAGAACAAATTTCAGCTGGTTGAATGCCGAGTCACAATCGAGTGTCCAAACAAACTGGGAGTCTGGGTAGAAGTGTCGTTAGCAGATGTGAAATGTGCGCAAAGCCAGGGATAAAGCGGCGGAAATACGCCGCCAGCCCATGAAAACTCCGAAGACTTTCGCCCCTACGCGGATTCTCAAAGTATCTAACTGCAGCCAGCTTCTGCGGATGAGGTCAAATGCTTTCCTTATCTACGAGGAAGCCAAGGACAAGACTTTGTCGTTCTTCGAAGTGGCACGTTTTAGAATTTAAGATGAGTCCACCTTCTCTGATGCAGTCAAAGACGATTCCATGGCATTACTGAGCTCTTCAAATGTCTTGTCAAAAAAAAATATCATCCAAATAGCACGCACAAATATCCCTTTTGACGCCACAAAGAACCATATCCACGAAAACCTCGTACGTCGCAGGCGCATTACATAAGCCGCACGGCATTACATTACGTTCAAATAAGCCGTCTGGACTCACGAAGGCAGGCTTTTCTCTGTCGCATGGGCGCATCGGTATTTGCCAATTCCCGGAGCGGAGATTAACGAATGAGAAGTACGACGCCGAGCGCCGAAAGTCGATGGCGTCATCAACGCGCGGTGTTGGAACACTTCTTTTTTCGTGACCGATTCAAGCGACGGCATTCGACGCATAATCGCCATGAATTATCCTTCTTTGTCACCAGCATTACGGGCGCTGCCCAGGGACTGGAAGACTCCCGAATCACTCCTTTCAGCTGCATCTCTTGTACTTGATCGTGAATAATTTTGTGCTTGGCTGGGGAGACTCGATACGGTTTCTGCCTGATGGGATTGGCATTTCCCTTGCTAATTGCATGTTCCATGCTAGAGTCCGGCACAGAAGAAAGATATGATGCTCTGCTGGCAAAGTCAAACACAGAATCAAGAGACACAAGAACGTTCTGCAGTGTACGTCGAGCGGTAGAGGATAACGACTTGCTGATCATCGCTCGCAACTCGTCAGAATTGTCAGGCGTCTTCGGTGAAGTTCGGGGGCAATCAGAAATGGGCGGAATAGCTTCGGTAATATAGTGTTCAAATCTTGTGAGTTTAGAGCCAGCCGGCAAACGCTAGGCTGTGCGGATAGGTTCAGGGCCAACATGTGTGTGTAACTGTCTTTTGCTTCAACAACAGCAGGAGGAACCAGCACATATTTATTCAACAAGTTGCAGGTGTGCTGTTCAATTACAAGTTGACAGTGCCCCTGACGAGTTCCGGAAGACTGCACGGGGGCAAAAGCGGCTGTCTGAGCTGGCAACACCACATCTTGTGTGAGAAAAAGCAAATCGTCGCAGATCGAGGACGAATCTTCGAGTAAGGCGAACAGCATGTGTCGCCGCACAAAGCAACTTTCTGGCCAAGACGATTTCTAAATGAAAGTGTCATCACAGACACAGCGAAACCAGTGTCCACCAAAGCAATTGTATTAGCATTGTTCACACGCACACGCATTTTATTCTTAAGCATAACAACAGGAAGAGGTATGGGCGAAGTTGACCAGCCGGCGACCTTATATCCATCGGTCGCACCAGCAAGCTTCCCATGGGTGGCCGACTGGAGCGGCGACGCGGCGACAGTGAACGCCACGGCAGGATAGGAGGCGGAGTGATGCTGAGCTTTGACGCAGGAAATTCAGCACGGTCGGTGTTGGTGATTCGCATGCATAGGAATCTACAATGAGAAGGACGAGGAGGAAGAAGTGATTTGAGGGGAGCGCGCTGTAGAGACAGAGCGCCATGTTGGGAAATCGATAGCCAGGGAGAGTCGGGTATTAAATACAGTGTGGAGGCGTCCTGGTGTCTGCCCTGCTTCTACATTTTTGTTGCCGAAACCCGGGAGGGTAATGTGCCCTCCTGTAACGATCCTTCCTGGAGTTTGCAAAAGGAACGCAACGATTCTCCAGGAAGATGGCAGGAGCTCTAGCATCGAACCCTACCGTACAGAGAACAGGGCTTAAGCGATATTCCATGGACCGCATCATGAAGAAACGCGATATTCAACGATATTTTCTGATCAGGCAAAAGAACTTCTGAATTCGAACGCAGCAAATATTCTTGCGCTAAAGATTATCCAAGCGAGACTAAAAGCATGCAACGATGGCTTGCGCGTGCTGAACGAAAAGCTGCAGGCTTTTAAAGGCGATGTTTGTGCAGACGACGCCGCAGCTGCGCTAGAGTATGAGAAACGTGCCGCGCAGACAGTGACGCTTCTCTGTCACCACGTAGAGAACCTTAAGTCACCTGCTCATGCTGCTAACAGCCATTGTTTTACGAAGACAGCAGTTTTACTGAATATTTTCATCGAGTCACCTATGGACTTAGCCGTTGATTCTGTTACTGAGCCTAAATAAAAACACGTCCAAAGTTCTACCGCGGTCACATCGATGCTTGAATTCCATTTTCCCGAGTCCGCTCCAAAGGCATTATTGGAGGGATCTGATTACACCGATACATCGCTCAGATTCATGGATAAGACTAATAACTTTAAGTGTGCTCAGAGCAATACCGTGAGTGACCTAAGAGCGGCTGCAGTACTGTGGAACACATCTTGGGTAGAAGCGCATTGCTATAAAGTGCCGATACACGCAGAGTTCTCCGAGAGTAATGAAAACATAGTCAGTTGCACGCATCCATAGGCGGACAGAGGATTCTGGGCAATTTACAAGCAAGATTGTTTTCGTGCCGCCAAAGAAAGAAGACTGCGAAAAAGTGCCTGACGATATTCGTATGGAGTTATCATTCGATGGAATCGACTACATCGGCCTGTTGAGGAACGAGACTGGCAAGGAGGAGCCTACGGGATTTTGCGACCTCCATCAATTTCCCCAGGTGTCATCAAAGCAAACAATAGAAGCGCATTCAGTGGCCCTAATCAAAACAAGAAGGCAGTGACCAGCGCATACACTAAGCCTCCCGCGAAGAGCTTCGTAGTGCAGCTTCTGGAAAGTATATGTCAGCGGAAGACGCCGCTAGAGTGATTTAAGTTGACGTGCTGACCCCTGAAGACACTACGAAAGATGCGGAGGCGTGAACCGAACCGATCGTTTGCGATGCTATCACACAAGCGAGAGATCTGAGTCGTGCAATGCTGTAACCACTTGTCCAGTGCGAAAGGCTAGTGAAGAAAGACAGCGAATCATTGAACAGCCTGGAAACTTGGCGGCCCTTGTTTCACAAATATAGGAAGAAAGAAATGCTAGTGCGTAGGAAAAGAACACGTTGGAAACCAAGAGTTTTCAGTAGCGCTGTGTTGTGCTAGAGTGTGTGTGTTTGTGGATGAGCTTTGTCAGTGCTAACGTCAAGGATGTGCGTATTAAACATCGCATTGAGCTATGAACTTCCAGCAACTGAGGGTGGCCAACAGAGATCATTGATGTGACACTGTTCTAGATTCTAGCTATTGCTTACCTCACGGCACGGAGCGTGTTGCAGGTTCCTATGCGAATCTGCAACACGCTCCGTGCCGTGACGTAAGCAATAGCTATAATCTAGAACAGTGTCACATCAATGATGTCTGTAGAAGGACGAAGAGGAAGAAGTGGTTTGAGGGGAGCGCGCGGTAGCGACAGAACGCCATGTTGAGAAATCGGTAGCCAGGTAGAGTCGGGTATTAAATATAATGTAGAGGCGTCCTGGTGTCTGCCCTGCTTCTACAGTCAGTACGGGAGAAAGATGGTTGGCGTAGAGAAGCAGGCAGGCTGCCATGGCGCGTAATCTTGAAATCTAGATGGGCGTCCTGCGGAAGTTCGCGTAGATTGACGACACTGCCAATAACAGGAGATGTGTCCGCTGCGGCGGCACCTCTAATAAACTGGCACCTATCGGTTACTGTAGAAGTAGGAGGGACGACTAGGCGTTGAACGAGAGAATCCGGTGGGCATGTGTTGAGGTGGTTCAGACATCATCTTCTAAAATCAGTTTGGGGTGGAAAGGAATGTATTCTTTGTAAAATTTGGCAAAACATTTTTTCCTTATCCTTTCAAGACCTGCGCATGTGAATAAAACGTGGTTAATAGTTAGTTCCTCTCCGCATTTTTCGCATTGGGGTTTCTCCTCTTTTTTCAACAAAACATTGTGTGTCAGGGTCGTGTGTCCAATGCGGAGACGACATAAGATTACTTCTATAATATGCTCCTGATACCGGCACGACATCCATTCTCCCAAAATGGGCTTTACTAAGTGTAGTTTATTTCCCACTTCACTGTCCCAGGCAGACAGCCATTTCTCTTTTACTTTGCGATGTACAAGTTTCGTACAGTCTTTGTAAGGCATGCTTATACTTTTTATTTGCTTGTCGCGGGCTTTAGCAGCACATGTGTTTGGTCTCTCATTGCCTTTAATGCCCACGTGACTCGGGACCCAGCAAAATTTTATGTTGTATCCTCGAGATATGGCTGCTGTTATATTGTGTATTATGTTGCCGAGTATAGGAGCGGCTGCATTTATAGAATTTAGAGCTATGAGTACACTTAAGGAGTCAGTAAATATAACGCTGTTTATGACATTCTCTTTTAATATTTTCTCTACGGAAACAGAAATGGCATAGGATTCAGCAGTGAAAATAGACGCACAGTGTGGAAGTCTTAAGATTTCCTCAGAATCTCCTTGCACAACTGCACTTCCAATGTACACAGCGGTTTTAGATCCATCGGTATAAAAGTCCGTGAAGTTTGTGTACATTTCCTGCAAATATAGGAATTCCTAAATAATGTGCTCCTGTGGGGTTTTAGTTTTTGGAAACTGTGTGAGAGTGAGGTCACAGATTACAGGAAGACTGTACCATGGAGGTAGAGGGCTGTTGTTTTGTGCGACATCAGGCAGGTGTCCAGGATCTGCAGCTCACTGCACATGCCTTCGAATCGCATGATCTGTGGCCTTGATGCTTTGGGTTTATTTGTGAACATTAATCGAGAGGGGCAAGTTGTGACAACTGGATAACAGAGGTGTTTTTTCTGTGACCTTACTCTGAGAATTTAAGCACGTGTGAGGGCTGTTCGTCTGTCTTCCACTGAAGGCTCATTTGTTTCTACATACAGGCTGCTTATAGGGGATGTTCTGTATGCCCCGCATGCAAGGCGCAGGCCCAAGGTATGTACCCGGTCCAGGTGCTTTAGATATGAAGGCCTAGGTGAACCGTACACTATGCTCCCATAGTCCAAGCGGGAGCGTACAACAGAACGGTATACATGTAAAAGACATGCCTTGTCGGAACCCCAATGTTTCCGCGAAAGAACTTTCAGTATGTTAAGAGATTTTGAGGCTTTTTTTTTAGTGTGTTTATGTGCGATAGAAATGTGAGTTTTTTATCGAAAGTAATGCCTCGGAATTTGTGCCCATTTTTTACTGGTAATTCGGTTCTATTCAAGTACAAGACAGGGTTGTTCTGAATACCCCATTTGAGTGAAAACGTAACTGCCACTGTCTTCTGTGGGGAGAACTGAAACCCATTTTTGTCGGTCCATGCCACTAGTTTATTTATTGTTATTTGTATTTGTCTCTCACGTGTTGATATATTGGAAGAGGTGCAGGCTATCTGGAGGTCATCTAGGTAAAGTGCAAACATAATGGAATTTGGAATTTCATTGGTAACGGAATTGATTTGTACAACAAAAAGCGTTGTGCTTAGAATGCACCCCTGAGGTACCCCATTCTCCTGAACGAAGCTTCTTGACAAGGTGGTACCGAGGCTCGTTTGGAATTAACGACGTGAAAGAAAGCCTTTTAAAACACTAAGCATTCGACCACGGATGCCCAAAGCTGCTAGATCACGTAGTATGCCGAATCTCCAAGTAGTATCATATGCCTTTTCTAGATCGAAGAAAACAGCGAGACAATGCTGTCTATGTATAAACGCCTCGCGGACAGTGTTTTCGAGGAGCACTAGGTGGTCTGTAGTTGGGCATCCTTTCTTAAAACCGCACTGATGAATATTAAGGAGTTTACATGATTCTAAAATAAAGGTTAATCTGGTGTTTAAAATACTTTCCAAAGATTTTGCTAAACAACTAATTAGGGCTATAGGCCTGTAACTCCCAGGACAGGTCGGCGGCTTGCCGGGTTTAGGAATGACACAATTATGGCTCTTTTTCAAGCCTCCGGTATTTTAGCTAGTACCCAGAGTTTGTTAAAAAAAACTTCAGAAGCGCTTCTACAGACGCTTCTGATAGATGGGCGAGCATCTCATAATGAATCTCATCAGGACCAGGTGCAGGTTTTTTACCGCAAGCGCGAACATTTTTCAGTTCTTGCAGTGTAATCAACCTATTGTATGGTGTGTTCGTGCTGCCCCTCGTAGGAAGCCTATATTTTTCAACCCTGTCCTTGTACTTTAAGAATGTTTCTGTATAGTGTGCAGAACTCGAAATTTTGTGGAAATGTTCCCCTAGTATATTAGCCTGTTCTTCGATGCTTGTCTGTCTGTTAGGAGCTGTGAGGATTGGAATTGTGAATGGGGAGAAGCTGCCATTTAGTTTATGAATTTGTTCCCACATTTCTTTTTTTGGTGTGGAGCTGTTTATAGATGTGACTTACCTCTGCCATGATTTTTTTTTTTTGGCATTACGACGAATAATCGAGCTTCAGCTCTCGCTTTTTTAAAGACTGTCAGATTTTCATAGGTTGGGTATCTCCGAAAAGTACCCCAGGCTTTATTTTGTTCTTTTTTGGCCTCTTTACAGTCCTGTGTCCACCAGACTTTGTGGTTTTGGTGCACTACTCCGGTGGAATGGGGAATAGATAGATGTGCTGCCGCAAGAATGCATGCTGCAAACATTTCATTAATTTTGTCGATATCACATTTCTCTAAAGTTATTTCATTTAGACTGGCTTCTTGTCTGAACCAAGAGCAGTCAGCTAAATGCAGTTTCCACCGCCTGGGTTTCGTCGGGATGACTGATGGTGAGGATGATAAGCTGATCATGACAGGAAGATGGTCGCTTCCGTACGGATTATTTAAAACTTCCCATTTAAGATCAGTGAAAATAGACGGTGAACTAAAAGACAGATCTAAACAACTCGCTTTGCCTGTGACTGGGGAGCAGTATGTTGGATTGCCAGAGTTTAAGAGACACACATTGCTGCATAAAATAACATCTTATATAAGCTGACCACGTGTATCTGTTTGCTTGCTGCCCCAAACACACGATAGAGCATTAAAATCACCAACTAAAAGATATGGCTCGGGAAGCTGTTGTAAAAGGTCTTCTAAATCATCTTGTGTTATCTTGAGATGTGGTTGGAGGTATATTGAACATACTGTGATGATTGTATGTGTTAATAATGTGGCTGCTACAGCTTCAAGTCTGGTATTAATAGTCAGCTCCTAGCATCGACTCTAGTTTTCACGACGATGGCTACACCACCCGAGAGTCTGCTGGACAGCTCCCGGTCCCGGCGGATGATTTTATAATTGTTAAGGAAATTTTTGTTCTGAGGACCTAAGTTGGTTTCCTGGAGACATAAAGCCAATGGGGAGAATGTAGCCAGGATGTCCTTTATGTCGCTGTAATTATTTAGTAGTCCTCTACAATTCCAATGTATTATATACGCCATCTTATTTTATGAAAATGTGAAAACTAGTTTAGGTTTTTTTTTGGCCTAACGACTCGGGGCCTGTCTTTTTTTTTTTGACGGTCTAAGCTGTGCCGCACTCCGTCTGACGTCGAAGGCACAGCCCTACCGGGGCTCGTGTCCATTGCCTCCTCTTCAGAGGCAGTGGAGGACTGCGCCTCAGATAAGTGTTCTTTAGTGTTAGGCGTGTGTTAGGGTGGTTCAGATGGAAACTCTTCGTAATACTGATCCAGTTTAAGTCGGTGTTCGTAAAATTCGTAAAAGAAGGGGCCGATCTTCTCCGCCCTGGCCAGTGCTTCACTCTTTGTTGGTACATTTAGCGCAGGGAGTAGGCTGGACTATACGTGGCTCAAGGAACGACCATGTGCGGTGCGCTTTATCATGGACGGCACCTTGCAGCTGAGAGGTTAACTTCTGACTCACGATCCGCCAAACAAATGAAGTGATGTGTTCAGAAGCAGAAAAGTTGATTCTGGCGACACTTGTGACTATAGATAGCAGACCAAATTTGGGGGAAATGGACCGCGATTTGAGTGCCTCAAACACACGACACTGCTGCCTCACGTCAGCTGTAGAGGCAAGGTTGTCTTTCGTGATGAGAAAGTTGTATATGTCTTGGGCGATTTCTTTTCAAGGGGGGCCCATCTTGTCCTCTTCAGACATGTTTCTGTTGACAAGCCGGTACATTCTGAGCACTTCCTCGAGGTTCTTAGCGCATATTTCGCCTGGCACCTGAGCTCTTGGGACAAGGGTCTGTTTGGCTCCCTTTTCTTGACCGAACTGTCGCCGAAGCACTTGGTGATTTCGTCCACAAAGCGGGTCCAAGAAATGTCTCGTGATTTTCAAACCACACAAAAGCGGTCCCGGCGAGAAAGAAGACAACACCACTGAGATGAGCAGTCGGATCCCAACGTTTGTATTTCCTGACTCGTTGGTGATAGGTCAGTCTTCAACGTCGTCATCAGATTTCCCTGTAAACGTGTGAGGTTCCTGATGGGGTGGTCAAGACCTGGATTTATCAGAAGATTGCGTCTGGGCCTCCTGAATTGCCATAACGATGGTTTCCGGCTGAAGAGGTGTCATAGCAGCTAAGCGGCGGCTGCGGTGAATACTAACAGCGGATCCAGGGCTACGTGCCCAGCTGATCCCCACCAAATTTGTTACAGATGGGATGGACTGATTCACAGGTGATGGGGGATGACCTCGACGCAGAGCATGTAGCTAGGCCAACGTTCTTCGCACTTCGCCAGCATTCTCTTCTAACTACAGTCACTTTCACTTCACTCACACCAGTCGCTGCGCAGCGCGTGAATATACGTTTTTTTTATTTATATTTCTCTTATAACCTGCCGGGCGATGACGTTGCCGGTAAGCTTGGCCGCCGCCAGTTCTTGAAAGTTGATGACCTCCAGTGCGCGTTCTCTTTTAGTTCGATGCAACGCCAGGGGAGAATTAGCTCCACCTTTAAAGCTATGACGCGATGGCGTTTCTAAAACGCGCAAGGCATTTTTTTTCTCCTTTAATTTCTTTAATTTATTTTGGTAATACTTTATACACGGATACTTAGCATCAGCAGGCATCGCCTTTTTATTCCGAGCAGTTTGACACTTTAAACGCATTTATCTTTTTTTTTCAATTTTTGATATATACTAGTTGACCAAGTAGATGCAAAATTTTCTGAATTAGTATCATCAAGCAATGTATTTTCTTTCAAAGTCTTTTCACATGTTTCAACCCTCTTTCTGAAAGTTTACTTTTTTTTCAATTATTGCAATTAATTAATCAATCCCGCTCTCTAGATTTTCCTAATCAGCATTTTAAGCACTCGCTTTTCATTTTAACATATTGACACCTTTGTACCGCCTTTTTTATTGTTTACACTTTAAGTCTTCAATTAATTAGTTTTTTATTAACTCGTCAATGATTATAACACACCCATCAATCATAAACCATTAGAACCATAAATACCATGATCTTATTTTTTACTCAGTGTCCGATTATTTACGACAAGCTGTGCCTACGTGTACTAGTATGTCGCCGACGGCTTTTCGACCGAACGAGCTGTATAAGCTATCGCTTGCTATGAACAAAATGGCTACAGCTATAGTGATTATCGTGATTATTGTAGCTAGTGCACAGCTGCAAAACTCACCAGAGAAGTCATCGGTGTCAAACTCCCGCGGTGGTCGATGGCCGGACGACTGACTGCTCTGCCAGGCTCGGCGATGTCCCGGACAAGCAGGCTTGGTAGCCACCGAAGTAGATGTCGACAGTTCCGGCTGATAGCCCCTCCGTCTACTCCGAGCATGGAGTCGCAGAGTAGGACCGAGACTAAAGAGCCCCGGTGGACCACGGAGGTTGGTAGTCGCCGGGATGACCGCTCCGCAGAGTCCACGCTGTGATCCCACTTGTCAAGGCAGGAGTCGACGCCACGCCAACGCGGACTCAGAAGGCGCGGCGAAGGAAACAAGGCTTCCACCAAAGTACCGGGAGGAGAGCGGTTCGAAGATAGCAGGTTGCCGTGAAAGAACGCGCGGCGCAGTGCCTACGTTCGAATCACTAGTGCTGAACGAGGTACACGGAACACGTGCACTCGCGTAATACTTCTTCTTCTTCTTCTTCTTCTCCCTCGTTGTAATGGCACCTTGCTGTTCTGCGTCTTCTTCATCGGGGCGCTGTCGACAGAGATAATTCTGGTGGGCCTTTCGGCGCACATACGAGTGACTACTTCCCAATAAGTCGCGCATTGGGCAGACAATAAGGCTTAAATCAGGAAATGTTTCTTTACAATAATTCCGAATTACATAAGCAACCTGTTTAACTCAGATGTGGTATTATGATTTCGCCTTAGACGCCGATATTTTGAGAGCTTACATGCGTACAGAAGAGGCGAAGTTCAGGCGCTGGGTGCATGGCCCTCACGGCATCTGTTCAACCGCCTTCGAGCCAGCGCCGCATCGAAGATCACCTTTCACGGTGTTTGATTGATCTTATCACTTTTCCTTTTTTGTTGTATCGTGCTGCCTGTCATAGGCTGGGCGCTTTGACTGATTGTTTGTTTGCCTCACTGGTCGAAGTCGCTTTTCTGTTCGCGCTCCTTGTCACTTTACTGGTTTGCGTAAGCTTTGTATCTTAGTGTCGTTATAATTCTTGCCTTGTGTTGTTCCTGCTAGTAGTTATATAATTTGTGTATTCTCCGCACTCCTAGAAATCCTTGTTGTCCACCAATGCACTGACACTCGTTTGCCCACTACGGGCTGACCGGCAATACAAAATCTGTGTTCCAGCGGTGACTCAGTTCCGGTGCTGCGTAAAATGGCTCCTGTACCTCAACGGTTTGCACCTGGCAATTGTCAATGCGGCCGTTCGTGACAGCTGCGAATTTATGTATCCTGATATTCTATTCTGTACTTTCTTTAGAATATCTTGTATGGCATGCCATGCATTGTTGCGCATCAGGCCCTGGGTCTTGTCATGCTGAGAGCACAGCTCTTAGCCTAGGTGACCCATCAGAAGCTCCTAAAGAATAAAGCAATTTGATTGAAATCATGCACATTAGATATTAATGTCTACAACTGAAAATACTCGACCTTCGAAGCCCTCTTCTTTAGCCCTGCTTTGCTAGGACAAATTTATCTGAGCACTATGCTTTCCGCAGACAAGCGTTGTTTGAAATATTTTGCCAGCTGACTGTGTTGAATGTCTAGATAATACAAGTGACCATCTCACAGTGCGTTGAACTGCTTATCCGCACACTCCAGGGGCATTTCAGGCGTTGGTAATCCGGTGCAGCAAGAAGAGGCTCATTGCTGAGATCGCGGGGGTGTTGGAATCGTTGAAAGTGTGAATCTGCCCTCTCATTAGGAGTAATGGCACGGTGGCCGGGTACCCAGTGAAAGCGTACTTCTCTAAATTAGCAGGAATAAAATACAAAAAGAACGGCTCAGTGGACCCACGACCTGATTCACAACAAGTTAGGGCATGCCATACAAGATATTTTAAAGAAAGTACAGACTAGAATATCAGGATACATGAATTCACAGCTGTCACAAACGGTTCACCAAGGGCGGACTTTGCTAAATAATCTGCACTCTGATTAAGAGTAATGGTACAGTGGCCAAGTGCCCAGTGCAAGCGTATTTCTCTAAATTAGGTGGAATAAACATGAAAAGAACGGATGAGTGGAATATCCCTCGAATTTTTGAGCGATCGGAAGGTAGATTCACCTTAGACATATTGAAAGGAAACTTTATTAAGGTCACCTCAATGGCCAGAAATTAAGCGAGAAAAATATGGTTCTGATATTAATAACCCAAGCTAAGAGCCTGAGAGTGTATACCAATCGCTGTTTTTTATTCTGCTGGATGGCATCTCTAAAAACGGCAATATGTTAGCAAAATTATGCAGAAACTCATCTATCAGCCCATTTAATACATTTGCAGGCAGTATCCTAATACTCCAGGGGAGGGTGTCATAAATTAAGAATAGAGTATCAGGCCTTCGGTGGTCAACAATTACTAAATTATTTATTGATACGAAAATTTTTGACTGCATGAAATTAGTTAACACAAACTGAGAGAGCTTATACCTAGGCAAAATAATGTCAAAGTTAGATGGGCTTGGTGTAAATATGAGATCAGTCGATTAAGAAACTGGGTCCAAATACCTCAAAACGTTCGCAATTATAAGAAGTTGAAACCACAAATTTAGGTTGCGTATCCGCGCTTGCAATTTCAGCACAGCATTAGCCACTAGGCAGATAAAAGCAAAGGCACAGAGCACGTCGCTACAAAACAAACAGGAATTGAATCTTGCACATTTGGCACCCAGAAAAGGAAACAGAGCAGAATTCAAGTATTGGCCGTACGGAGGTCTTATATAGAAAGAACAGAATGCCCCGACGCATAACTTATTTTTTGTTCCTGCTCCTAACCAACCAGGAAAGGGTATGCTACAATTTAAGCACAAGGCTTCTAATTTGGGGCATCTAGTATAACTGCGGATCACGTGTTTAATAGAACCAACCTGAGTGACTAATACAGAATTATATGACAAATAACATTAGGAAGGGATGCCTGCGGGAAAACGACAACGGCCACATTCGTTCACATTCAAATTTAACTTGAGGCTGTCTAGGCAGACTTCCAATGCATTTAGGTGCACCTCCAACAAGCGATACAGGTTTTGCTTATTTGTGGCAGGAGCGAAAAAAATGCAATCGTTTGCATACCTTTCAACTTTGATGGCCGGGTGAAAAGTAATAGGAAGCCTTGCGAACAATAGTATATTAAGTGTAATAAAGGTTTCTTCTTTACAGAAGCAATAACTGTGAGAGGGGACAGCCTTATAGTGCATCTCGTGACTTGGGGTAAGTGTTAGAATTTAAGGTACCTTTACTGCAGAAGCATATTCTCTTTTTAGAATTCCCCTAATGCCTCGCCAAGCTACAAAGGTGGTTCTAAACCAGGTAGTTTATGAGGCAAACGTCTGTGTTCTACGCTGTCGCACACCTTTGGGATATACATAGTAAATAGTGCTGATACCTCTTTTGGCGTCATAGCAGCCCTGAACTGCTCTGCAAGTCTACGTGCACGTTCCAAATCGAGAACCACCATCGACAACCAACCTGAGACTCGCTAAAGCCTCAGAACATAATTAGTTATGCGGCTATAGAATACCCGCTCTGTAATCTTGACTAAATTTGAAGTGAGAGCAATCGGTCCAAAATGGTCGAGATCGAAAAAGCAATAAATAAATTTTCGCAGTCTTTCAATCATGTAGAATCCTACGCTTTTTCCAAATACCAGTTGATGATATGCAAGAGGTTCTGGCCAAAGCCTTGCGTTAGTGTATTCAATATGACAGATTATACTCTGTCAACCCAAAAATAAGCAAACTATACGCAATAAATTGCAGGCACTAATTAATATACAGACACCTCGGTGAACTATGCACACAAATGAAATGGGTTTGAAGGAAATGTAGTATGGTTTGGTTTGTGGGGTTTAACGTCCCAAAGTGACTCAGGCTATGAAAGACGCCGTAGTGGAAGGCTCCAGAAATTTCAACCTCCTGTGGTTATTTAACGTGCACTGACCTCGCACAGCAGATCGACGCCTTGATTTTTCTGGCATCGGAAAGCTGCCGCCGAGGCCGGGATTAAATCGCGCTTCCTTGGAATCAGTAGTCGAGCGTCATAACCACTGTGCCTCGCCGATAGAGTAGGGGAGGCAGTGCGATGTTGAAAATGTGCGTCAAAGTCTTGGGCTATGGATTCCAGCAGACCTTTTTTCTGATATGGGGGGAGGAAGGATATGCAGTGCACTCGGCGATATAAAAGGATGGCAACACGTTATAACGTACCATTACGCTTTGATTATCTGTAGATAAATATCCGGTTGACAAGGTTAGACAAATAGGTGTGAAGAATAGCATTTTATTAATGCTTAGCCTTATTGTTCCTCGAATGGAATCTGCAACTTGTCCAGTTGTTTGCGTGCGCACTGCTTATGCGAGAGATCCTTCGAGGCGGCTTTCCTCTTTGAGAGTAAAAACGAGATTTCCCTATTTTTCATCTTTCTTCTGTGCAGTGTCCCGAAATCAGATGGCTAACTAGGAAACCTCTCAGCCATTTTCACCCTTGGCCGTCTCTTTACAGGTTGTGAATCATGATGCGTGGTCAATGCTGTGATCTGAAAGAGCTTTTGAAAAAATTTAAATTCTTTTTTTTTCTCTTTTTCGCTTTCCTATACTCTGCTCGCAGATGCCAGGCATTACGTTTATTACGGTACGAATTTGGCGAACGCGAGATCATACGCCGTTCCTTGAGGCCGCGACAGCAATATACTAATTTTTTTGAAAACAGACAAACTAGATGAGGTTTAGCTTGATTAACCCTAGTTGAATTGCGAAAGCAACGGCGGAAGCTTCTTTTTAAGGGTTCAACGCTGCTGAACCAAATATCGAGCGAAAGTATTAGCTGCGGGTGACCGAGCATTCTTCTTCTAATTATTCTTGTTCTTCGTCTACTTCGTCGTCGCCGTCCTCTTCCTCTTCGTCTACTTCTTCTTCGTCATCTTATTCTTCTTTTTCTTCTTCGTCGTCTTCTTATTCTTCGTCGTCGTTTTCTGCTTCTTCGTCTTCTTCTGATGCTGGTGCGGCCATTCCCCTTTGTATTGGGGGATCACAAAGTTCTGGATCAGGCCAGGAGAAACGGGTAGAAAAAATTGAGGAGTGAGAGAAAATTCTATGCTAAATGTTCAGTCAAATAGTCTGAAGAAGTAAGAAAGAGAGAGAAAGAAAAAATTTAACAGACTTCTCTGTTGCGCCACCAGTCCTCGAGGCGGCGCTTTTTCGTGTCCACTGCCCTCATGATTACCCTAGTCTCTTCGAGTAGTGACGTCGACTGTAGACCGAGTGCTGTCAAAAGCGCCTCCGTTGGTGTTGTCGCTGTTGTAGTTGGGGCGGGTCGCAGTTCTGGGCACTCGATCACTACATGGTGGATGGTCTCGTCGGCCGCGCCGCACCTGGGACACCGGGTATCCAAGCCCTCGGTGTATTTGGCTCGTATTGTCCTCCGTGCCTCGCAAAGCAGCCCGCTACCTCGTGTGTTGTCGTAGAGGTTTGCTTTAGTGATGGTATGCTTGGCACTGGAGTATACCGCCAGAAATGACTTCGCCTGTGTTTCTCTGAGCCATCTCTCTGTTTCCGCTTCCTGACCCTGGTTGCGGATCTTCTTTCTCCGCGCAGGCTGGGGTACCTCTGGCAGGCCGGCTTGCGGAATTCCGTACTTTTCGGCCAGCCTCCGAGCTCAGAGCATCCACTTGGTGTTGGAGCATTTAAGTACTATGTACTTGTACACCTCCCTGGACCATCTACCGTCGAGCAGAGCACTCAGGCGACGCTGCATGGCAAGTTTGGCAGTGGTCTCAAGCGCTTCAAAGGACGACCATCCGAGGTCGCCCTGTACGGCCTCGTTCGTGACATATCCATGGACTCCCAGCGCAAGGCGGCCAGCCTCACGTTGGCGGACCTCGAGGGCCCCCCGTGTAGCTGAAGAGATGCACAGTACGGAGTTTCCGTAGGTGAGCCCAGGTACGGCCACCAACTTCCACAGGGCCCTAACAACCTCGAAACGGCTGAACGTCCACAGCGCCCTGGAGCCAAGGAGCGCTCTCCTGGCCAATGCCTTGGCGCGGAGCTTTGTTTCATGGTCCCTCAGATACGCTCTCTCAGCAGTGAGTTCGACGCCGAGGTACTTGTATACCGTTGTCCAGGTAATCTCGATTCCCTGGAGTCGCATATTTGGCTTCTCGCCTCCTGCTTTAATACTATTGGGCTCCAGGAGCGCCGATTTCCTGGCGTTGAAACTCATGCCAAGGTCTGAACCCTCCTCCGAGCATATATCTTGATCTTATTCTTTGTCGTCGTCTTCTTCGCCCACTACTTCGTCTTCCACTTCTTCGTCTTCCTCTTTTTTTGTCTGCTTCCTCTTCTTCTAATTCTTCTTTGTCGTCGTCGTCGTCTTCGTCTTCACGGCTGTTCAAGGTCATTCGTGACTGTGGCCACGGACTAGCGACAGACCGAAACCTGGCGTAGTATTGCTATCGTAATAAAACAAGTGCTTTGATTCTGTACGCATGGAAGCTCTCAGCACTATCGGCGTCTAAGGCGAAGATTATAAAGCACAGTTCGGCATCTGAATTGAACAGGTTTCTTTTGTATATAGTAATCTTTTAAAAGCTACATTTCCTAATTTATGCCATATTCTCTGCCCCAAGAGCGACTCATTTGGAACTGCTCGCTCGTATTTGCGCCGAACATCCGGCCAGCGCTGTTCCTTGAGAGAGCTCCAAGAAGAAGAAGAGGCAGAACAGCAAGGTAGAATTACGCGAGCGCACGTGTTCCGCGTGCCTTGCTCAGCACTCGGTTATTCGAACATAGGCACTGCGCCAAGCATTCTTTCACAGCAACCAGCCAGAACAGCTCTCCTCCTGATACTTTTGTGTAAGCCTGGTTTCCTTCACCGTGCCTCCTGAGTCCTTAAAGTTTGCGTGGCATCGGTTTCTGGCTTGGAAATTGGGACCACAGCGTGGACTCTGCGGAGCGGTCACCCCGGAGACTGCCGACCTCCGTGATCCGCCAGGGCTCTAAGTCTCGGTCCTACCCTGAAACTCCATGCTCGGAGTGCACGCAGGATGTGGCGGCCGGAATTGTCGACAGCTTCACCGGTGGCCCCCAAGTCTGCTTACCCGGTACATCGCCGAGCCTGGCAGAGCAGTCGGTCGTCCGTCCATCGACTACCGCGGGAGTTTGACACCGATGATTTCTCTGGTGAGTTTTGCGCGGTGCACCAGCTACAATAATCACTACAATCACTACAGCTGTTGACATTTTGTTCCTAGCAAGCGATAGGTCGAAAAACCGTCCACGACATAGTAGTACACGTCGGCACAGCTTGTCGTAAATAACTGGACGCTGCGTAAAAAATCAGATCATGATAATTTATGGTTCTTATGGTTTATGAATGTTTACTTTGTTATAATCGATGACTAGTTAATTAAAACTAATTATTTGTAGAATTAAAAGGTAAACAATAAAAAAGGCGCTACAAAGGTGTCAATGTGTTCAGTATGAAAAGCGAATGCTCAATATGCTGATTAGGAAAATCTAGACTGTGGGATTGATCAAATAATTGAAACAGTTCACTTTTAACTTTTTTCAAGTTAAAGGTTTATAAAGGAGGTTCAAACGTGTCAAAAGGCTCTGAAGGAAAATATAATGCTTGATGATGTCAATTAAGAAAATTCAGCATATACTTGGTCAACTAATATATATCAAGAATTGAAAAAAAAAATGTAATGCATTTAATGTTTCAAACTGCTGAGAATGAAAAGGCAATGCCTGCTGACGCTAAGTATCTGTGTACAAGATACTTAAAAATAAAAATATTACCAAAATAAAAGAAACAAAATTAAAAAGAAAACAAAAACATCGTCCGCGGTTTTGAAATGCCATCGAATAGCTTTACAATGTACAGCTGAATTGTTCTATGGCACTGCATCGACCGCAAAAAAAAAAAAAACGCGTACTGTGACGAATCAAATTTTATTGAGTGGCACCCGAGCTTACCACTGACGTCATCGCCCGGTAGGTTATTAGATGAAAAAATACAAAATATATATACACCAAAGTGAAAAAGATATCGTCCGTGCGTTGGAAACGCTATCTAGTCATGCTTGTGAAGGCGGTGCATAAGCGTCTCCCTAAATATTCATGTGAAATTGCAACAATGACCTCAAAATTCACGCATCTTTTAAGTCTGGGTTGTGATTAGCAACCAGCTTTCAGAACCCAGAAAAATGCAAATTCAGGCCAGTGATTTTCTTTCACCACAGTTCGTACTGTGCACACCCGCACACACACGCACGCACGCATACAAACATACGCACGTGCGCGTGGTCGTTCTCGTGCGCATCGATCCTGCTTATCTCTGCGTGTACTTATAAAATTTCCATGTGCCCAGTTGCCGTCCGGCTCAGGCGTCTGAACTTAACGCGTAGTTGTCTAGAAAAACTAACAGGACGCAGCATTAGTGCCCGGATTTTGTAACTTATGTTCCACTCATTCAAGCAACAAGGAAACCAGTAATTAGAGCTGATGAATACCGTTCTTTCCAGGCTATTCACACTCTTCGTAATTCTTGGCCCTTAAAGCGTGGTCTATACTTTCGACCTCATTCCTAGGGAATGCTATAAATTTAGTATGGCTAACACGGTTTGCTTGAGACTCACTAACTTGCGAATTGTACCTCGAACCAATGCAAAGCTTGAAGAGCCTCTCGCATATAGAATTCTCCAGCCAGAAATGCATAATTACAAATCGTACTCACTCAGTAACTTTGGACGAGGCTGCCACCGATGAATACTCTAAGGGATAGGCTACATGCAACGCAACTACTAAAGAAAGTAGACAATTGAGTGACTGTAGCCGTGGCTTGGTGTTGGTAGAATACGGCCTGCTAAATTTGGTGCAGCATGTTCGAATACTACAAGGGTCATGTGGACGTTCCTTCCTCTAATTGTTTAATCAGTTGCGTTTTAACCATCACACTAATTTACCATTTATTAATATTGGTTAACTCACTAAAACGTCATGTTTTCCTTGCTTTCAGTGGCCGTTTTTCCTCTTGGTATGTGTCTTATTACAAGCGCCTTATTTCCTTATAATTATACACCTTATCAATAGGGCCACCTAACATACTTTTTGGACCCTAGTAGGTGGCCACAGCGTCTATTACAATAGCGCGGAAAAATTTCAGGGCAGTGTCGTATAAGGGTGAGAAGTTGGGGATCATATCTTTGGGCTTTAGCTAGACAAGAATGGTGTGAATCTGAAAACAAAATTTAAGTCGACGTCCGAAATATTATTTCCGACGTCAGAGCCACGTTGTTAACTTAGCGGATGAAAAGCTTAGCCCACCTGAGAAGCTTCGCTTCAATAGAATGGGTAACTTCACAGAACATAAGTTATAAGCTTATGGAGTGCATCAAAAGCCCACAGTAAATGACGTCAATCCGAAAAAAACCTAAAATCAGTAAATGATAAGCAACAGCCGTTACGTTACCAACCGAAATTGGTTGTGCAAAGCGAGGTCTGCATATTATAAACAATGATTCTAACAATAAAAATGGATTACCCCTCATGCAATGTTGGCATGTACAGTATTTCTCGCTCAATTTAATCCACACGCCAGACTATTTACTCTTTGAGCCATAGAATTTAATCTAGGTGCCTTAGAAAATAATCAAAGCGCCAAAATATTTAATCCAGCCGCCACAGATTTTAATCTGGTCGCAGTCCATCAGTTCCTGACCGCCAAGACCATTAAATCTTTTCCTTCAACCCTGTAATCATGGGTATCAAATGATCGCACTTTCTGAGCGTAATAAGATGCATATTGTTGTAAAGCAATTTTGATGAGTCATGTGACAGTTTAATGTGACTTGGTGTGACATGCGCAATAATGCGCCACTTTTTCAACCATATCATCATGGGTGTCAAATGAAAGGCCTTTTCGAGCTTAATACGGAGAATATTGCAGTTAAACAATTTCGCTGAGTCAAATGACAGTTCAACATGATTTCTCTTGACATGCGCGATAATTTGCTTTTTCTTCAACCCTATAACCATGATATCCAATGATTCTGCTTTCTGAGCGTAATAAGATGAATACTGTAGTGAAGTGATTTTGGTGAGTCATGTGACAGTGTAACGTGATTTAGTGTGACATGCGCGATAATGCGCAACTTTTTCAACCACATTTTGACGTCATCATATAATGTTTATGCATGACGTATTTCCCTCCACACAACATCAGGCAATGAGATTTCAGGAGGTGACTCTTGGCAGTGGGCATTTCATTTCACCTCATTCGTAATGCGAGCGTAAGCGCTTTCCTGTCTATCATCGATACCTCCGTTTCTCCTCCGCAATTATTTATAAATACCATCCAGGCATCGTTAATAGCGTCGTAAAAATCTATTTTTTATGCTCACGTCGTTTTTACGTCACCGCAAAAAAGCCATTTCGACAAACCGCCATTTCGCGCCACAAATTTGAAACATGTGACTTTTTTAGGGCCCCTGCACTCAAACTATTAATGCTGAATTCGGTCAGGAAATGCGATTACACCGGCTTTCAAAACGTCACTGCAGCCACGAAATGCCCCACCGTAAAGAACAATTTTGTTCGTAATTCCCGCGCGCACCGCGGTAGTTGCCCCCGGCCGATCGCCGCCATCGTGGGCTTGGTTTGTTGTGCGCAATTTCCCCTATCTCAGAATGGCTTCGCTCAAGCGGACAGGCTGCGCGCCTCCTAAGACCTCTGGCGCTGCATGATTATGCACAAACACAATACACACACAAAAGAATTAATACAAGACGTTAACACACTCTCGCTACCAACTGCCTGTTTTTCTGATACGAAGAAGAAGAATGCATCGCAAAAAACGTGGGGTTACAATATGAAGAAGTAAACAAATGGTGCAGAAGAAATTCGAAGAAATTCAGAACAGATTGTGACAAGAAGTTAAACCTAATTTTCCATTATTCTCGTTTTATTTTCATTTAATTTTTTATTCTGAATAACAAAAGGTTCAGAAACAATTCGAAGAAATTCAGAACAGAATGTGACAAGAAGTTAGACCTAATTTGTCATTATTTTCGTTTTATTGTCATTTAATGTTTTCATAACGAATTTCTTCGCATTTTTTCTGAACCTTTTGTTTACTTCTTCTTCATATTGTAATCCCACGTTTCTTGTGATGCATTATTCTTCTTCGTACCACAAAAACAGGCAGTTGGTAGCGAACGCATCATCTGTGTTAACGTCTTGGTTTAATTCTCTTCTGTGTGTATTGTGTTTGTGTATAACCATGCAGGGCCAGAGGTCGTCGGAGTCGTATAGCTAACTATCCCGCTCGAAAATACTACTGAGGCTGCACGCGCCGGTTTTCCGAAGGCCGTTTAATATCCCTTGTTAGCTTCCACGCGGCGCGCCGATCTGTGCGTCATCTTTTTTGCTTGCGGTTTTGCGTTTGCCGCCGTGGTCGCCGCTTCATGCACGTCGCCGTTTGCGCTCGTTTCTCGATGCACCGCTTTGTGCAGAGTTTTTCCTTGCGATAGAGATGCCGAAAAACAGAAGATTTTAACCGCGCACGCAACGAGCCCTTGGAAGCTGTAAAAACCGGCGTGGAACAAAAACCAGAAGACGCAGGCCACAAGCATGCCGTTGGGACCTGAGTACAGCCGAGGCCAGACTTGTTAGATGTGCAGGGAACATCAACCACGCTGCCCGACAACGACACCGCGGGTTAAAATTACAGCGCGAATGGCATCTTGGATTACGGTACACTTTAAGTTGACACCGCCGCCGCGTACTACTATGGCGGAGCCAGCGCATTGCCGTTCTGTCAGAAAGGTCCGCGACCCAACGCGAGTTTCACCTCGGTTTTAGCTCAGCTCGCTGATCGCTTTCGCGCTGGCCTGTGCCGCCACGATTATTCCTACTTTTTGTCGCGTACTGCTCTCACGCAGCTTTTACGCATATTTATTGAGTACCCAACTCACGTATGTTTTGTAGTTCTATTGTGGCAGCGCAGCCATGCGCTGGCGTCAAAGAAATATATCGCGCCTCGCCTAGCGCCTAGTCCGCGGTGGGGCCACGCACTGACCACACACAAAAAAATTGCTGTATAGCATGCTTGTGTACGCCAGCTTAAAAATAAAATGCACTGCAGAAGATATCGTGCATATTCCCTGATTTTGAGAAATGTTTGATGGTTTCCCTGACATTTTCCTATTTTTTCCGGTGCATGAAATTTCGCTGAAAATTCCCGGCTGCTTGACACCCTGAACACAGAGAGATAAGTCGCAAATGTAAACCTAAATACAAAACAGAAAAAATGCAAAAGAAAATCGAAAATGAGAAAAAGGTAAAGGCAGCACTGAGGAGGGTCACAGCGCGAGAACAACCCCCATAGGGACAAGCAGTTGTGCATGTCTTCTTCTGGTCGTATTGTTTTTGTTGTGTAACCTACTTCAGTGTGTTTAAACCTACTCGCTCGGACTAAAAGTGTTATTAGGGGCCACGATTTGAAGCCTAATTGCTGGTGTTCCAGCTGATGACTATATGCTTTCCATGACCGATGCAGATCTTCTAGCGAGAGTGAGAGACTGGCAACAGTTAATTCGAATCTTCAACGATCTGAATACCACAAATAGTATGCACTTATTAAGATATAATGTATGTCTCGACGGGTTGTCGTTGATGATTCTGGCACAAATCAGCGTAAATTTTACTTAAAGAGCGTAACAAAAACCTGACGTTGTAACAAATAATTTCATCGGTTTAATTTAGCGACATGCAGAGACCAGGCGGTGACGCTCAAACATGAAAGTGCAGGGTAGGAGAAAGTACCGCTGTAGCAACAATGACATGTAAATGCACAATGCCCTTCTAGATTGCTTCACCCTGTCAAGCTCACATTGGTTATCATCATCAGCATCCCCCTACTCCCACTGCTGGACAAACGGCTCGCCCACAGTACAGTTATTACATCTGTGCGGTGTATGTGGAGTCATCATTATCCCTGCAAATTCCCTAATATACATCACCTGCCTGAATATTGCTGGTCATCTGCTAGACGTACGCTTTCTAAGAGTCCACTTAGTTCCCCCTACTTCTATCGATTATCTTGAATTCGCATAACAGTCCAGCTTGTGCGCACTTTTCCTTCTATTTGAGCATGATGAAATCAACAAGCCTTTTTTCTCCCTATTCTGGTCGCTTCCAGTTCCTTCTTTCGTCTCTTTTTTTTTTTCCTTTTTATAGCTTTCTGTGTATGAACGCAGTTGAAACTTAATCTTTAAAACTACCTTTTTTGTCCCACAAATGAGTACCAGCAACATATATCAGTGAATAAGCATTGAGGACACTAAGTGCTACAGATGTGCACTTTTAGCTTGAAGGTGACCGGTAGCCGAAAATCATCGCATCAAAGTAGTGGAATATTGAATTCGTCCTCATTCTCATTCTCTTCGTGGAATATTTCATTCACAATCTCTCAATCTGCCGTCACTATCTGCCCTTCTCACTTCCAATGCATGGTGGCCGAACAATAATTTCGTTTTTCTCTTATGTTCGCTTTCAAACCAGCTATTCACCTTTACTTGGTTAGTCTCATAGAGCTTTTCAAGTCGTCCTCTTGCCTTCGTATCTGCGCGATAGAAGGACGTTATAACGTTGGAAAAGCGACTGATCATATTGCAAGCGGATGAGGAACGTGTTATAATGACTGCAAAATCATTCACTTCATTTATGACGAACAAAAACCGTTTAATTTGGCAACATCATAAAGTCCTGAAAAGGACACATTAACATTCATGATGGAAACTAGCGCGAAAGTACACGAAGGACGGAAGGAAGTAAGACACGTGTACCTTCGTGTACTTTCGCGCTATTTTCCATCATGAATGTTAACCAACTCGCCCAACTTTCGGCATTACTTGACACATTAACATGCATTCGCTATAAGCCACGTGTTGACGTAGCGAAGACTTTATTTCCATTGGTAGCATTCTTGCGCAGACAAAGTTGATCTACTTCAGCCATCATGGCACGGCAGCAAAAGGGACATTTATCGCAAGTCAAGCAACATTAGGTTAAGAAAATTCATTCGCTGCATTCGGCTGTACGCTCAAAAAACCGAATAACTTAAATGTCCCTTAAAATATGGCAGAAAACTAACATATTGTTACGGGGATGTGCTTAATGTGACGGCACTGCGATGGGCTGCACTCGGCGCTAAGACTTCGGTAGCCGTGCAGAATCTACTCTCTCAGCGTCGTTCTCTTTTTCAACGCTTCATCGTGCCCGCGTTCTTCGATCGTCGTCTTAGTCAGTGAGCACACTTTGGTCCCGCGTTTCCCGGTAACACTACCCCCCTCGGCAAAAGGCACCGTCCCGGTGCGTAATAGGCGTGCGGTGTGGAGGGGGAGTAATATGGCTTGAGGCGAGCGAAATGTACAATTTAGGAAGTGGGTGTAGCAGTCGGTGACTTTGGGTGGAGCGGTGCAATCTCATAGGTCACGTCGGTCACTGGGCGTAGTACACGGTAAGGACCCGTGTAGTGGGGCAAAAGTTTCTGACACAATCCCACACGACGGCACGGAAGCCAGAGCAGCACCAGAGATCCGGGAGGATAGTGCACATCGCGGTGGTGAGCGTCGTAGCGGCGTTTTTGAGCTTCTTGAGAGACGGTGAGATTGTGACGAGCAATCTGGCGAGCAGCGTCGGCTCGGGCGATGGTATCGCGGGCATAGGTTGTGACGGGGCCAGCGGCGGGAAGCAAAGTGTCGAAGGGCAGTAAGGGGTCTCGTCCAAAGAGAAGATAGAATGGAGAGTACCCAGCAGTGTCATGACGCGAAGAGTTATATGCAAAGGTGACAAATGGCAGACTAATATCCCAGTCGCGATGACTGTCGGATACGTACATTGCGAGCATGTCGGTGAGTGTGCGGTTAATACGCTCTGTAAGGCCGTTCGTCTGAGGGTGGTACGCAGTGGTGAACTTGTGCCGAACGGAGCAAGAACGAAGTAGTTTCTCAACAACTCGGGAAAGGAAACAGCGGCCACGGTCGGTAAGTAGTTGACGGGGAGCACCATGGTGTAGTATGACGTCGTACAAAAGAAAGTCAGCAACGTCTGTGGCGCAGCTGGTTGGAATGGCGCGAGTGATCACGTACCGCGTGGCATAATCGGTGGCCACAGCGATCCATTTGTTTCCCGACAAGGACTCGGGGAAGGGCCCTAGGAGGTCAAGGCCAACACGAGAAAATGGCTCAGTAGGGATAACAATCGGCTGCAGGTGTCCAGGTGGCAGCACAGGGGGTTTCTTCCGGCGTTGACAGAGGTCGCAAGCGGTTACATAACGTTGGACAGAGCGGTAGAGTCCAGGCCAGAAGAAACGCCGGCGCACGCGGTCGTATGTGCGTGAGAGGCCAAGATGACCAGCTGTAGGGGCGTCGTGCATTTGTTCTAGAACGGCAGAGCGTAGGTGTTGGGGAACGACGAGCAAGTGCTCAGCGCCATCAGGTCGCATGTTGCGGCGGTATAGCGTATTCCCATGAAGGAAGAACAGGGCGAGGGAAGAGTCACGGCTGTGTGTGCGGAGGCGGTCGATAAGAGAACTGAGGGTTGGGTCCAAGCGCTGTTCGTCGGCTATATGAGAAAAGTCCGATATAGAGAACACACAGGGGTCCGACTCGTGGTCAGTAGAGGAAGGGGGATCGACGGGATAACGGGACAGACAGTCTGCATCCTGGTGGAGCCGACCTGATTTGTATACAACAGAAAAGGTATACTCCTGCAAGCGTAGTGCCCAGCGGCCGAGGCGGCCAGCAGGATCCTTGAGGGAAGAGAGCCAACATAGGGCGTGATGATCGGTAATTACAGTGAATGGTCGGCCAAACAAGTAGGGTCTGAATTTTCCAACGGCCCAGACGAGAGCCAGGCACTCCCGTTCCGTAATAGAGTAGTTCTGTTCCGCTGATGACAGGAGACGACTGGCGTAGGCAATCACGCAGTGTTGGCCGCGTTGTCGCTGTGCAAGAATGGCACCAATCCCGTGGCCACTGGCGTCGGTGCGAAGTTCCGTCGGGGCAGACGGGTTGAAATGGGCCAACACAGGAGGATTGGTGAGAACAGCGATGAGGGTGGAGAATGCGTTAGCCTGCTCTGGTCCCCATGAGAAAGGAACGCCTTTCTTCAGGAGATTGGTGAGAGGACGAGCAACAGCGGCAAAGTTTGGGACGAACCGGCGAAAATAAGAGCACAGTCCTATAAAGCTGCGGAATCACGGGGTGAACGGGGAGATGGAAAAGCACTGACAGCACGAACTTTGTCAGGATCGGATTGCACGCCGGTGGAATTCACCAAATGGCCAAGCACTTTAAGTTCGCGGCGACCAAAACTGCACTTCTTTGAGTTCAGTTGAAGTCCGGCACGGCGAAAAAGTGCGAAGATGGAAGAAAGGCGACGAAGATGGCTTTCGAACGAGGGCGAGAAGACAATCACGTCATCCAAGTAACATAGACAAGTCGTCCATTTGAAGCCGCGGAGTAAGGAGTCCATCATTCGTTCAAAAGTAGCAGGGGCATTGCAAAGTCCAAAAGGCATAACCTTAAATTGGTAAAGACCATCGGGTGTGACAAAAGCTGTCTTCTCGCGGTCTTGTTCGTCAACAGAAATCTGCCAGTAGCCGCTACGAAGGTCGATAGAGGAAAAGTAGCGGGCTCCATGTAAACAGTCCAAGGCATCGTCTATTCGCGGCAGCGGGTAAACATCTTTCCTTGTAATCTTGTTCAGATGTCGATAGTCGACGCAAAAGCGCCAACTGTTGTCTTTTTTTCTAACGAGCACGACAGGAGAAGCCCAAGGGCTGTTCGAAGGTTCGATGATATCGTTGGCCAACATCTTGTCGACCTCCTGCTGGATGACTTGGCGCTCAGAAATGGACACACGATAAGGCCTCCGATGTACAGGTTTTGCATCGCCGGTGTCAATGCGGTGAGTCACAACTGATGTTTGGCCCAGAGAACCGGCAGCAAAGTCAAAAATGTCGGAGAAGGATAACAAAAGGTTGTGCAGGTCCTGAGCGTGTTCGGGGCTGAGGTCAGAGGCAATCATTGCGGAAATAGGGTCGGTAATTGTGGTGGGGAGTACGGATGTTGGAAGGACGCTTGAATGTGGGCCAGGGTTGAGTGAACAAATGGTGCAGTCTGTGAGAGGAGACAAGGTAGCAAGGGATATTCCTTCGGGGAGAACTTGGGGTGACAGACTGAAGTTCAGGATAGGAAGGTAGGTGTTGTTCTGTGTAACGCGTACGATGAGATGAGGAAGAACGACGTTGCGGTCAAGAAAGACCTCGGTGATAGGGCAGGCAACATAGTAACCGTCAGGCACAGGCGGGAAAGGTAACAGAGGTAGGTAAACAGCAGAGTCAGGGGGCAGGCGAGCGAACTCGGTGGAGCGAAGGCGGGGTGTAGATGGAGGATGTTCTGAGCAGACAGGTAGGTCCAAACGAAGGCCGCTGGAACAGTCGATAAGGGCAGAGTGGGCCGTTAAAAAGTCAAGGCCGAGGATCACATTGTGAGGGCACTGGTTGAGGACGGTGAAAAAAACAGGGATGTGATGACCGGCAAGGGTGACTCGGGCAGTGCACAGCCCAGTGACGGCAGCAGTACTGCCATCGGCAACACGAACGGTGGGCGAAGCGGCGGGGGTCTGTACTTTCTTGAGGCGGCGGCAAAATGATGAGCTCATGATCGAGACTTGGGCACCAGTGTCAATGAGGGCAGAGACGGGAACACCATCCACGAGCAGGGAGAGGAGGTTACAGGGCGAAGAAATGGGCAGAGGATTTCCAGGTCGGGGTACCAATGCAGCGTCACCTCCGGGAGCTGCATCGGCTAGTTTCCCGTGAAGCGGCCGGCAGAGGACGGCGAGGAACTGCGGCTAGGAAGAGGTGAACGGGAACGGCGGGCTGGCGGCGAAGGAGAGCGACTGGACACAGGAGGAGGCGGAGTGGTATCGGTGCGGGGCGGCTCAGAACGAGGCGTGAAACGGCGGTGACCGTAATCGCAGTAGCGGTCAACGTAAGGGAAACGTCGAGGTGGTGATGTCCAGCGGCTGCGGCAGTGGCGAGAGATGTGGCCAACACCTGAGCACGTGAAACAGATCGGCCTGTCGTCAGGGGTGCGCCACTCCTCAGGATTGCGGTATCGGTAGCGTGGCGTGTAAGTGTTGCGGGGCGCAGCGTGGGCGACCATGGGAGGGATGGGGCTCGAACTGTGGTGTTCCACGTTGTGGCTATAGGGGACGCCCAAGTTAGCAACCTCTTGACGAACGACGGCTTGAATGAGGGATATCGTCGCTAGGTTACTGTCCGAGGAGGGCGGGTTGGGTGCAGCAGGAGCGAGCGCTTCCAGTTCACGACGCACGATGCGGGTCACATTGTCAGTGTTGGAAGGCTGCCTTAGGGTCGGCAGATCCTCGCACGTGGAGCTAGGGGCAGTGTTGGGGAGCCGATTGAAGCGATGTGCAATGCGTTTGTGTTTGGCCTGCTCGAAATGTCGACAAACTTGCAGAACCGAGTCAACCGTAGAGCAGTCTCGACAGAGTAGAAGATTGAAGGCATCATCGGCTATGCCTTTGAGGATGTGCCCCACCTTATCAGGTTCTGCCATGTCTTTGTCGACTTTTCTGCAGAGGGCCAGAACGTCTTGTATATACGTAATATAAGGCTCCGTAGATGTCTGGGCACGTGTGGCGAGGTCCCTCTTGGCGGCGAGTTGACGGCCCACCGGTTTTCCGAACAGGTCACGGAGTTTTTGTTTGCAAACATCCCAAGAGGGTATATCTGCCTCGTGTGTTTCGAACCACACGCGTGCCGTGCCAGTAAGGTAGAAGATGACATTGGCCAGCATCAGCGTGGCGTCCCACCTGTTGTGGTGGCTAACACGCTCATAAAGCGAAAGCCAGTCCTCGACGTCGACCTCATCTGTACCGCAGAATGTGCCAGGGTCACGGGGGTGGGCTACGACGACAGTTGGAGTTGCAGTGGTTGATGGAGCCGCATCGGTTGTCATCGTGACGGTTCCGATGTGACGGCCGCTGCGGAGATCCAGTGTCAGATTGTGTCGAACCCGCGACCTCCACCAAGATGTTACGGGGATGTGCTTAATGTGACGGCACTGCGATGGGCTGCACTCGGCGCTAAGACTTCGGTAGCCGTGCAGAATCTACTCTCTCAGCGTCGTTCTCTTTTTCAACGCTTCGTCGTGCCCGCGTTCCTCGATCGTCGTCTTAGTCAGTGAGCACACTTTGGTCCCGCGTTTCCCGGTAACAATATTTTCGGGCATGTCCAAGCGAATCACGTAGTTTTCTATATGTTTCAGCAAACTTATTTTGCTGCAGTAATAGCCTTTTGCAGTAAAACCAATTTAATTGCAAATCCCCAGCAAATTACCCAACATCGTCACATGACTCAACAAGATAGCTTTGCTGCAATAAAAGTTTTGCTGCACATAGGGAATGATTCTGGCAAACATCACACTAAAATTGAAAATGTGGTGTATTACCTAGCATCTCAAAACAAACCATGTAACTCTGCCACATGACACAGAAGAAGAGTTTTGCTGCAATATTTATATTGGCGTGCTATAAAAGACTATTCATTTGAAACCGTGATGATAAGGTTGTAAAAGGGGCGCGTTATTGCGCAAGTCACACCAAATCATGTTACGCTGCCACATGAGTTATAAAAATTGCTTTACTACAGTATTCATCTTGCTACGCTCAGAAAGCCTGGTCATTTGATACCCATGATTATAGGGTTGAAAGAAAAGCAAATTATCGTGCATGTCAAGAGAAATCATGTTACACTGTCATGTACCTCAGGAAATCGTTTTACTGCAATATTCGCATTGTTAAGTTCAAAAACCCTTTCATTTAACACCCGTGATGATACGGTTGAAAACGTGGCGCAACATTGCGCATGTCACACCAATCACGTTACACTCTCACATGGCTCACGAAAATCGCTTTACAACATTATTCATCTTATTACGCTCAGAAAGCGCAATCATTTGATACCCATGATTATAGGGTTTAAGAAAAAGCAAATTATCGCGCATGTCAAGAGAAATTATGTTGCTCTGTAATGTGACTCCGCAAAATCGTTTTACTGCTGTATTCGCCTTATTAACCTCCAAAAGCCTTTCATTTGACACCCGTGATGATAGGTTGTAAAAGTGCTCCATTATTGCGTATGTCACACGAAATACAGTTACACTGTCAGATGACTCACGAAACTCGCTTTACAACATTATTCATCTTATTACGCTGAGAAAGGCCAGTCACGTGATACCCATGATTACAGGGTTGACCAAAAAGCAAATTATCGCGCATGTCAAGAGAAATCATGTTACACTGTCATGTGACTCAGCAAATCGTTTTACTTAAATATTCGCCTTATTAAGCTCAAATAGCCCTTCCATTTGACACCCATGATGACAGTTGAAAAAGGGCGCATTATTGCGCATGTCACACCAAATCACATTACACTGTCACATGACTCACCAAAATCGCTTTACAACATTATTCATCCTGTTATGCTTAGAAAGTTCAAATATTTGATACCCATGATTATAGGATTGAAGAAAAAGCAAATTATCGCGCATGTCATGAGAAATCATGTTGCATTGTCAAGTGACTCAGTAAAATTGTGTTATTGCAATTTTCTCCTTATTAAGCTTGAAAAGCACTTTAATTTGACACCCGTGACGATATGGTGGCAAAAGTTTCGCATTATTGTGCATTTCACACCAAATCACGTTACACTGTCACATGACTAATCAAAATTGATTTACAACATTATAATCTTATTACGCTCAGAAAGCCCAGTCATTTTATACCCATGATTATAGGGTTGAAGAAAGAGCAACCTATCGCGCATGTCAAGAGAAATTATGTAACACGGTCATATGACTAAGCAAATCGTTTTAATGCAATATTCGCGTTATTAATCTCATAAAGCCCTTTCTTTTGACACCCTTGATGATATGGTTGAAAAAGTGGCGCATTTTTGTGCATTTCCCACCAAATCACGTTACACTGTCACATGACTCGCCAAAAGAGCTTTACAACATTGTTCATCTTATTACGCTCAGAAAGCACAATCATTTTATAGCCATGATTATAGGGTTGAAGAAAAAGCAAATTATCGCGCATGTCAAGAGAAATCATGTTGCACTGTCATGTGACTCAGCAAAATCGTTTTACTGCAATATTTGCCTTATTAAGCTCAGAAAGCCCTTTCATTTGACACCCGTGATGATATGGTTGAAAAAGGGGCGCATTATTGTGCACGTATTGCGCATGTCACACCAAGTTACGTTACATGTCCCATTAGTCACCAAAATCGCTTTACAACAATATTCATCTTACTACGCTCAGTAAACGCAATCATTTGATACCCATGATTATAGGGTTGAAAAAAAAACATTTAATGGTTTTGGCTGTCCAGGAACAGATGTGCTGAGACCAGATTAAAATCAGTGGCGGCGGGAGCAAATGTTTTGGCGCTTGGATTAATTTCTATGCCGCCTGGAATAAATTCTATGGCGCTAAGATTAATTATTCTGGCGTTTGGATCAAATTGAGCGGGAAATACTGCAGAATTGGTTTCCAAGCAGCCCGTTTTTTAAGGCTGCTTGTTTTCCTTTTCGATTTGAAGCCTCTAGTTTGAAAGAAAACTGATTAGTACAAGCATCAACTGGCCTAGTTCTTGATGTGAGTGTGTACAACAGCGCCGCAGTGTTGTTCCCAGTGTGGTCAGAGCCACGAAGTGACACTGTCGCATGGACCCCGAAAATGAAGTGCGCCGAAGGATATGCCATCGGGAGAACTAGATGAGTTAGAGAGGATGATGTTCAGGGAGCAAAATGTGTAAAATTGCCGAGTTTATTGCATCTTTTGTATTATTCCTCAATATTTCATCTTTTTTTTCGCCACAGCGTACCTGGGATATAAACGAAATAACTGCATTTGCCCTTTTGTATACCGCCGCACATGTATTGGGCTGTTTTTCGAATGACTGTTCTAGATATACCCCCACCTTCGCATGTCCCCCAGTGTTCATTCTCTAGTGCGCGGTGCGGCAAGTGTTTTGCGCTTCATGGGATTGCACCCCCGCGGTGCACGTCTTGTTGTCCAGGTTCCACAACCGGATAGGGCAGTCGTGGCTTCCTGAGAGGAGGTAGAGGCCATTGGGGTCTATGGCCCGACTTGTGACAGCATCCAGGTGGGCCACCATTGAATGCACTATCTCGCTAGTGTTGTCCAATAACGGAGTGTGGACATCCTCATGCGCCATCGCCGTCATGGGCAAAGTAGAATGGATCATCACACAGTTTATCTGCTTCCTCAGAGCCCTAACATCTTGGTTGGCCTCCAAACTAGTTGGCATCCGATCGGATGCCAACCAGTTTGGATGCTTGGATACTGTGTAGATGTGGGGCAGGGCACTTTGCTGTGGGGAGGCTACAGTCGGGTGGTGCCATCGCCCAAGCAGGACAGCAGCTGCAGCTTGATGACATTATCGGGAAGCTCCAACAGCATCTGTGTGGTCCACCGGGTGCTTGACAGAACACCCGGCTAAGAGCAATCATAAGGGTCGATGGTTCAGCTAGGCACGTATCAGCAAATGGTGATGTCAAGGCCGCCGCTGAAGCACTGCTCCACCGTCGTACCAATTGCAGGCGCAGCACGGGCCCCGAATGCGCTCGCAATATGTGTAGAGCTTCCCCATCAAGGACTGCCGTCTTCTTGGTAGGCACTATCTCCTGCAGGTTCTACAGCTTCAGTGTGTTGTCCTCCAAGGCTGCTGTGATGAGCGCAGATTTGACCGAATGGAACAAAGTGCGGAAATCCGGCGCATGCGCAGCTAGGTCGATGGGATCGGTCTATGGGTTACACATGCTTACTGAAGGTTACACACTTCCCTCAAGAGACGCGTTATATTCTCAGGTAAAGCAACATCCCCCAAGAAGAATAACTCATTGTGAGCGTCGCCACCGGAGTAGCTATTTTCAGTACATCCTCACAAGCTCTTCATAGGTCTTGCGGCAAGTCTCAACAGTTAAACAAGCTTCCTCGTTGCGAGCCATTTAGGGTGACCTATCGGACAAACTAAGCGCAGTCGGGCATGAAAAAGACCGACTTGCCGCCCGACGTTAGACCGTTTTAAAATGCTTCGATTATAGTTTCATTTACCTTAAGGGAGGCAATAACACTTCGTGTTGCGTGACGTATCACCTTCTGCGAATGAAGACTTTTCGAGGATAGCGCTTGTTAGTGCGTGTCTAGTTTCACGTGATCCTCGTGCATATGCGATGTAACGTTTTGCAAGATCATTATGCATCAGTTCTCCTATAAAGAAGTTTCGATGCTGTACTCTGGATTTTCGTGGCTCATGGACTGCTTCTAGCAGTGCTTATGTCGAAGTCTCAAATAATGATTTGTCTTGGGAAGACTACTGCGTAATCTATGAACAAGATTTTGCAGGTGGCTAGACGGCACATCGAAAAGTGTCATCGACTAATTGGTATTTCAGCATGATGATAGAGCTGGCGGGCGTCGTATTCAAAGCCAGTAGAGCGAAAAGTGTTAGATATCTTTGTCATTTAGGTCGGCTTCTTTCGATAGGTTCCAATTTCCACTTGCCCTTAGAATAAATGCCAACTGGAAGCGATCTTTTTTTCCCGGAAATTCAAAACCCAATTCGAAAGACTCAAGCATGTGCTCCAGAGGATGTTTGCGGATTATTGGCATTGCTTGGAAATGTTTACTGCAACCTTAACCTTTTGTAATTTTATCTTCAAATCACAGCCGGCATGATCGGTAGGCAACGATGCTTACAGTAGGCAACGGCAACGAGTGTTACACGCGATTGGGCGCTCTGCTGAAGCGCTTATCGAAAAACCTAGGTGTGCAGTATGGTTGAAAGGGTATGCTTTAAGAACCGGGTGATCAGTGAAAGTTGTACTTCTAATGAACGAACTCCATTATTATAGCTATAAATGCCCCACTACAGCAATGAATAACAATATTGCCAATGAAACTACTACCGTTTCAGGTAGGAAAGAAAAGACTTTGGCCTAAGCAGACAAACAATTCCAATTTTGTCTTTCTAATCTGGATCGTGTATTTTCTGACACAGCTCACTTTTTTCGTTTTTTTTTTGTTTATGCAGGTACAGCCCCGTTCTGAGCCCACCATGTACCGGCTTTACGGGTGAAAGCGATACTATACAGGAGGTCCTGCTCGGACATTTTATTATGCGTGCAAAATATTGTGTTTTAAATGTTTTCTTCTCAGATTAAAAACAATGTATGATGCTATGAAATGTCTTCTGACTTAAGCTGGTGAAATAACTGCATTCAGTGAACAAGTAGGCAACAAGTTCTAATTATGATGAGCGTATTGATAGGACTTACTTTATTCTACAGAGGACATTTTTATGCGAAATGGAATGAAAAAGACCTCCACTACAGCTAAGTGGTAAAAATCTGCAAAGGTATCGCAGCGAATTTATGTTAGCATTAATTCTTGGCAGTACAAAAGGTACAGATTTTGTGTGATATGGCTACTATAGTTCTTTAAAGCGACGTATATTTGTTAGCTTTTGAACAAGGGAAGGAGGAAAATGAGAGTTGGCGGGACGCTTCCGTAAAGAATGTTCTGTAGAAGACACCGCTATGTAACCTGGGCCGCTTTTCTGCAAACATCTATGATTTCAACATGCCTTGTAGAAATGACGGATTTAATTTGCCCCTGGGACTAATTTCGGGTAGATGTTTCTCTCCGGAAGGTTCGTTTCGACGCATTGGCGAGATGCGTGTCTTTATTGCTGAACATAAACCTTTAGGACGCTGTGGAAATGCTTCGTTTTTAGTACGCTCACATGGGTACAAAGCCGCTGCTTTTCCCGTTGACACGCGGTCCATGTAAACGTATCGATTCACATATGTGCCTTCATGGAGTGAATAATTACCACCTACTAGCTTTCCCAGTGAATTCATTGAACCCCTGAAGCATCTGCTCCAAATTTGGTGCCGCATGAAATTTCTGATCCGTCTCTATTTCCACAGAGTGCAGATTTAAGACAGTACAGGGCCACCTTCCTCCATATCTTTGCTTGAAACTCAGACGATGGCAGCGACTGCCACAAGCAAGCAAGCGATGGCTGGATAGCTTATGCCGAGTAGAATTGCACTGGACAAACTGCACGACATAAATAATTACAGCGAATTAGTCAATTGCTATTAAAATATAAATGAATGTTATGCTTTCTAGCAATGTCGTAGCGTAGCGTCTATCGAGTATGGTCGTACTAAACTGATGTAATTACACTACACTAACGTCTTATCTTCTGATAATCATTACTTTGGTTAAAATTGGACTGCATGCTGCAATGAAAAGTCATATACTATTGGGATGATCTCGAAGAATATAATGCAAAATCAAAGGCTAAACGACGCAAGAGCCACGCAAAACACAGCTAATGCTCGTCCAACTCCATCAAACCGAGCAAGGCGGCTAATTTCCATGTTAGCAGCTCTGTATGGAGCTCCCTCTACCGGGATCGGGCCCATTACCTGTAAATTAGCAGGTGAATGCCGTTGTCAAGGCCCACTGCAGCTGGAGTTAAAGCTCTCTCTAAAGCTTAAAAAAAGGTTAGTTCTGGTCTGAAGTAGAAACTTATGTGCACAGCTATTCGCGTTTCTTCATATTCCTTAATGCCCTCACTTGAGATCCGGCAGCGAACAGTCATGCAAGTTGTCAAAATAAAAGAATTCAATGATTGAGAAATAGCGATGCTTCCAACAAACCTGAGTAACAATTCAATATCTTGAAAAAGGGAGAAGAGAAACATAGTCCCTGATGCTTCACAAAATTGAACGCAGTTTGTTGTAAATAATAAATCTCATCGTCACACTGATACAGACAAAATTATTAAGCTTAAAAGCGGCGGGTGCTATCAAGTTCGTAGCGTTTCTGGCCATACAATAGAGTAACAAACAGAAAGGATTCAGGAGGAAGTCTGATTCTGGTGGGTTACACGGTGACACAACATTGCCAAAACCTGAATACGAACGTCAAGCAGTTTATATTTTGGCAAATATTTTTAATTTACTATCTGCAAGATACTTCTGATTCAAACCGCATGTTGATGCAAGGTTTCGCGCATTTAAATTTAAAAAATAGCTACTCTGCTGGAGTGTAAACAAGGCATGGTTTCCTATTCGGAATACATTATTCCCCAATATCCCCATGGTTAGGATAAAGCAGCAACCCACAACGCGACATCTTTTGTTGCACATTTTTTTTAGCCACAAACAATGGCACTAGCGCTGGTAATGTGATCCTGATGCTGCATATTGTAGTTACTTTGGTACCTAAATAAGGTAAGTCTTGAGAGGAGAGGTCCTTTTTACTAAACGTATTCCACAAATTTCTTGAGCGGTGAATCCTGGTTTTTATGTACAGCTCCACTTCATCTTTGCAAAGCTTGTAGACATGCTTGCCAAGCATTGTAGGCTATGAGATGCGGTATGCTCAGCGCTTCTAAAACGGTAGAATCTATTTTAAAATAAACTGTCTAAGTGATCTCAAATTCTTCTTGCAATAGATGCAGCAATTTCTCAGTTCATTATATTTTTCCTTTAAGGTATAGGGCTGGCACTTACATGCTTTAAATGCAAAGTCAATTATTCTTCATTAATCGAACTTTTAGTGACATTTAATCGAACCTAATCCGCATTAAATCAACCTGTTCACCATTAATTCAGGCTAATCCTTCTTATTCAACTAAATCACCCATAATCAAACGTAATCCGCCATGATCTAGGTTTATCCAATGTCATTTTTATTTACATGTACACTGCCATATTCCAGCTTAAACCACCCTAATCCAACTTAACCTCCCTAATCTAAAATTATCGGGCCTAATTAAATATAATACGCACTAATCAACCCTTACTCACTAATTAATCAATATAACCAATTGAAACCTTAGTTCAACCTTCTCCGCCTAATCTTCCTTAATCGACCCGTAATCCAACTTCAGTCCCACGTTACCCTGCTTAACTCCTCAAAAGCGCGACACAAGGTGGCCGTATTTTTTCCTGCACGTTTTTCTCAATATTGCGATACGACGGCGGCTTTTCCTCCGAACGCTTCCCGTAATGGTCGCGCCCAGAATCATCACCCATTTATACTTTAGTACAGACAAGAAGCTGCTAAGCCTATATAACGATTAGCGGCGCCGGTATCCACCCCGGAAATAACCGAACCGGCACAGATCGTATGCGCAACCACGCCGTTGTTCTAATCGCGGAGAACCGCTCTTTCTCAAAGTATTCGCTCTTCAGGATCATTTGCAAACCTAGCAGAAAGGAAACAGCCGCTATATATGCAGACGTACACACCGCATTGTGTCTACGCTTGCCGTAATAATCGTGCGCTGATTCATCAGCCATTTATATTACTTTAATGCAGACAAGCATCTGTTCTAAGCCAATATAATGATTAGCGTGTCTGCCTCCGGTCCGGGAATAACCGAACCGGCAAAGAGGGCTTGCGCAACGGTGCCGTTGGTCTATTCACTGCGAACGACTCGTTCTTAAAAATTCCCGCCTCATGATCCTTTGCACACTTAGCAGAAAAGAAACAGCCGCTACGTACCCGCACGTACACGCCACATTGCAAGGAGCACAGCCAGTTCGGAGTTAGCTATAACGAGCGCAATTTGTGAAATGTGACTCCTGTTGTCGTTTTCACACGGTTCGTACAACGTAAACCATGCGTGAACCAACAATGTTTGTTTCAATCGTGTTACATGCCGCGCACCCTCCACTTCTCCGTGGGCACAGCGGGCGCGCCCTGCGGCACCTGGCTCGCGTTTCTGCCTCCCGCAAGATGACGCCGCGAAGGCTTTACTTGACGCGTGCTCCTTCCACTCCAGCAGTTTTTATTAGGGAAGCAATAAAACTACGCCAGGTTTCAGCCCGTCGCGTAAACCTGGCCGGTACCCACGCAGCGCCGGCAATAGCGCGGCGTTGCCATAGCAACAAGAGAGACTGCAGATGGGAGCTCTCTTCAAGCCGTCGGGTAAACCCGGTCGGTAGCCATGCCGTGCCGCAGAAGCAGACAAGGAAGAAGAATAGGAAGAAGAAGCAAAATAAAAAAAAATAAAACGAATAAGAAGAAAAAGGAAAAGGAAAAAAAGAAAGAGAAGCTACGTCGGCTTTGCTTACGCAACCTACCGGGTTTAACTAAAGCTAAACCCCAGCAGTTTTTTTTAAACCCCCTTGGTGTTAACGAATGCGCAGAGAGCCCCGCCGGGGTGGTGCAGTGGTAAGACGCCCGACTACTGTGCCGGAGTACCCGGATTCGAACCCGACCTCGGCGGCTGCGTTTCGATGGAGGCGAAACGAAGAGGCGTCCTTGTGCTGTGCGATGTCAGCGCACGTTAAAGATCCCCAGGTGGTCGAAATTACTCCGTAGCCCTTCACTACGGCTCCTCTTTCTATCTTTCCACTTTCCCTCCCACCTTCCTCCCTTCCCTTACGGCGCGGTTGCGGTGTCCACAGAAAGCAAGTGAGACAGTTACCGCGCCTTTCCCTTCCTATAAATAAATCAGACGCAGATCCAAACGGTTAGGCATGTCGGTATCGGCTATGTTTGCATTGGGGTTTCCCACTAAGCGTCTACTGGATTTGGCTGCACTTTCTGCGTTACTTCTGGCAGGATTCAAGGGGGCTTCGAGGGCGTGCAAAGGCTTACAGCGCTAGTACAGGTTTAGTTCAGGTGCAGTGCGACACAAGGCCGCTGTCGCTGCGCGTTCGCTCCACTTGGCAACTGGCCAGTTCAGAGCTTCGGTGAACTCGCGCTGAACAAGGCCTGCGCCTTTGCGAAAGAAATAGCTGTATCGTATGCGTCAGGGACAGCATGCGCAGTGCGGCCTCAAAATGTACAACTGATACGCAACAGCCGATACGCTGCTGTCCAAGCCATCTGTATAAATACGCGTTGCTCAAATAAAGCTGTGCTCTTTTCCCCCTGGCATTCGGTGTACCATGACGTCGATA